>JASDQU010739827.1:63552-77709 GCA_032191745.1 Picea mariana | reverse complement strand
TAGATATATGAATTCTCCTATCCAATATATTTCCAATGACTACTTTCTTTCTCAATTTTGAGCACTGAGCAATAAGTTATAGTCAATTGAATATTGTGAGTTTAACCCTTTTGTGCACCTTCTCCCAAGTGAAAAATAATCTCAAAGACAAACTTTGGCCACCTATAGAGGTAATTTTTTTAGGATCCAAGGAAAAATTTCTACATGACATAGACAAATATTGTTAAAACCGAATTCACAACAACTCTCATATTGTCAAACTGATGCTCTAGTAAAAAAATGCAACAATCTGCAAATGACAACTTTGATCGTTTGCACTTTCTCCTGGCTTAACAATTTTATCCATGTCCATGCATTCCTATGCCAACTCCTTTGGTATTTTGTTATGATATAAATTGGGTATCTTCATACTTGTTTCTTGAACGACTATCAAAATTTCACCCTTAATCCGGTTTTGGACTAATAATTACCACTTGCAAAAGTTTTGATTGTTTTACATTTTTATCCCTATATGATACAAATGTCTTCTCTCTCTTACTGTACATTTGCTTATTTACCGTGATCCTAAATCTAGTTCCATAGATGCCTTCGGTTCATAATCTTTCCATAGACTACTCTTGTGCCCCAAATGGACCTCCGAGCAGGGAGGTATGTCCTCTAGAAGTATATTGATGCTAAAAATATACCCTCTCTAGTTTCAACTGCAACTTTCTCATGCAAGCTCCATTTTTCACCTGGGATAGATCGTTGGAAAGATGTCTCTGAGTTATTTTATTTAAGCTGCAAAAATGATATGTGTTACATATAATACCTACATTTTTGAAAATTTGAACCCCTAAAAATGTTGTTTAGGGCATCAAAATGCCTATGCAAGTTGAAGACCTTCGAAAACTATAAAAATTTATAGAAAATTGATTGCTTCACTGTTATAATAGTATTTTAACCTCAACCATTGATCTAAAAATTAGGAGTAATATTAGAAATTGATCGACTAAAACTTCTCTAGGCCCCCGAATGAATCTCCACCATCGATCACCCAAATCAACAAGTGATATTGACCATTCATCTGAGATCCATCAACTATCGGATATTGACGATTTCCTTTAAACATGCAAAACAACATGCCAACACTACCAACCCAACCATCAACCATAGGCCCTTTCCTTTGACAACTAACATGCATGCCATCACTAAACCAACCAACCCAACTATTGGCCATCGATCATTTCTTGGCTAACATGGAAACCATGCTGACATGGCATGACATATGGATGCTAACATGGAAACCCAACTCATGTGGCATGACACCTAGAGGTCGATGTGGCATGACACATGGATTGTGGAATGGCTCGTCATCCTCTTATTTCCTTCATCAACGATCAAAAAATTGTTTTGGATGAACCGACACTTCGCCAATTTCATTTGATCCCTGATCATTGGCCATCGACGATCGAAGATTTCCTATGGATGCATGAAACCTTTCACCAAACTTGTTGATATGATCATCGACCATCAATGATTTCTATTGGAAAAGTAAAACTCTTTGCAAATATTTTCGATACAACCATCGACCATCGGTGAATCCTTTTTCAAATCTCATTGACCGGGTCATCGATCATTGGTAATCTCACTTGGAAAACTCTAATTCTTAGAAATTTTTGACCAAATCCCAAATAAATATAGGTCGTCTATTTTCCATTCAAAATGATCTTAACCATTGATTCTCCAAACTTCACCCAAATCTATTGATAATATTGACCATCAATCTAATCCATTTTTCAAACCTCCAAACATGAATCTCGACCATCAATTCTCTAACTTCACCAATCTATGAATATGAATCCTGGTCATTCATCTGCTTCCTTTTGCAAAATGTCAAAAACATATCCTAACTGTTGATTCTTTTCTTTTTGAAAAACTCCAAAAAACTTATGATTTCTTAAGACACTTACAATGAATATGGTTCATTGATCTCAAAATTGACCATGATCTTGACCGCCAATTCATCAACCTCTCCCATCTCCTTCGGCCTCTATCAAAACATGATTTTTTAACCTTCCAGGTCAAATCTAATTCTGCAATCTTTTCAATTGATGCCATTAAACATTTCTTTGATGGCTATGAGGAAAATCCACCCTGGATTCTGTCAAAAATTAGGGATTTCACTATGATTTCTATCTATTTTTCTCCAAATCCATCATAGATTGAAATATGTAACAACGAATTTTCCCAATTTTTCACTGGTTCCTAGCCCATATGGGTCAAGTGATGAACCATAAGATCTAATACCAAATTGTAATGTACCCATCCACCAAGTCGAGTCCCATTACTACAAAAATGACTTAGCATAACTTGATACCATTTAAAAAAATATACATGCATGCAACATGACAACTAAATCATGTAACTACAACATAATATTTATCCATGACTGCAATTGTTCAAGAAAACAAAAAACACACAACATTCTTATAAAATATTTACATAGAGGAATATCATCATAAAAACATAATAGAGAACTTATCTGTCATTAATTAACCAACTAGATGCATACGAAGGTTGAACCTCCCAGCCATAGGCATTGTTGTTCATTTTCTCTCAACAACAATACACCCCCAAGTGGAGGCTATGAGTCCACAAGGATATCTATCCCTCCTGTTTGTCCACGCTCTACACTCAACAACCAAAAACATTGGTTCTACTCTAACAATAGTTCCAATCTTCCATCTCTCTTACCCACAACCTGCAAAACCCAAGTAATATACCCCCTTCACTACTCACAATCACTCACGTTGTACCATTCATTTATCAAGGCTTCCAATGCACTTAGTTTTCCAAGAATATCTTAGTTGGGGACTCCAGGAACTCTCAGCTTCTTCAGGAGTGGTCCCAACAACTTTCACAAGGATCTTGAGCCATTTCCTCCATAAGAAAATGCACTACAAGATTACAACTCATTTTACAGACATATATGCCTCTTTCTCAACATAACCAAAGCCAAACAATGGCTTCATCCAAGCACAACATGGTTGGTTCTCTTCCCAGCACTCAACACCTCTCTTGCTACCCAAAAACGTGTTGTAAAAATTGTCCCCTTTGTGCATACGAATTTCCCTTCTTCTTCCTTGCTTGCTCGACTATCACTCTTCCCAAGGATGCTTGTACTTTGTCCCATGCTCTCCAATAACTATGGGATGTGACTCCTCACACCCATCCTCTTACATGAGTTTAATGATTGTCTTTGGGAACACTCAACGACCAATAAAAGGTTATACACAAAGATAATAATTTTAGGAATGTGGGTTGGATTAATACCCATGAATATTTTCCCTTGGACCTCTCTCTCTTGTGGAATCATATCCCCCTATCGTTTATTCCCCTCTCATATCACAACTAGTGATTAAATCAATTCTCCCCCTGGCCACATTAAATCAATTTCCCCCTTGTCCCCATTAAATCAATTTGGGCTCTTTGCCCCAACACTTTGACTCACCATCCTAAATGACATTTATACAATTACATTATAATTTGCGGGGATAAACAATGGGGATTTTACATGAGCTATTAGAATAAGGGAAATTTTTTTATCTCGAAAAGTCATTTGGTTTCTTGTCTACCATATCCCATAAACAAACAAACAAGGTAATAGCTAGTAAACTATTATAGCTTTGTGAGTCAGCAAGTTCAATAAACATTCTATCTAGGTTAATTTATCCCATTTAGGTCTTCCCATTGTAGCTTGAATAATATCATTCCATAAAAAATTGGAGAAGGGGCATATCACCAGTAACAATCAATTGTTTCTGCATTGCTTTTACAAAATACACATCTTATTGTACTGACACGCCCCCTTTTTCCCATTGTCCCATGTTAGAATTTTAGTTACCAATGTCAATCATAATATAATTTAATTGAATTTTAATGGACAAGACAATTTCCACACACATCTCTGCCACTAGACTCTTTCCACAACCAAACCCTTCTCAACTTTTGCAACATAACCCAACTTAACAATGTATTCCCTTGACCTTGGATTCCTTGACCACTTAATTATGTCATCTTCCTCCATCATTTTAAGTGCATTATGATGAATAAGGTTTAAATATTGTTCCCATTCTACCACCAGACCACCTTACAAGTTCAAAGACACCTATGATACTCAACCTTGTGACCACACATTCCTTGCCTCCAAAGATGTAGCTTCTCTTAAATAATGATTCCCCTTATATTGTAAAACTTTTGAGAGTTCCTCAAACAATTTATAATTTCCTTTGACCCTTACCTAAGGGTCCCATCCAATTTGAAATTAATAAAATCCCAATGAGTGCATAAATCATTAATAAAATCCCATCCAATCAAACTAGGTGCATAAAGCATTAATAAAATCCCACCAATTCATATCAAATCCCATTAATACAAAGAACGATAGCTCTAAACAAGTTTATTGATGAAAGATAACTTTAAAAGTCCATTTCTTTGCCCCTACTTTACCATAAAAATAATAAATAATTCAACATTGAGACAAGTTTGTTGAAAATGTTTGTTATTGGATGGAGAATTTGTATTTAAATTTGGATAGTCGGTATTTGAAGCAAATAACAATGCTCACATATAAAATATTGGTAGATTTATGTTCATTTCATAGTGGAGGGATTGTCTTGTGGGATTGATGGTGTGGTGTATTCATTGCAGAGTGAGCCAAAGAAGTGTTTGGGATCACATCTTTGTCTCTCCTCTCTGGAATTGATTGAGTAAGTCCACCATGGATAAGTATGAAAAGCTTGACAAGGTTGGGGACGACACATATGGAAAGGTGTACAAGGAAAGGGAAAATATCAACGACCAAATCGTTTCTATCAAAGAGACTCGACTCGAGATCGACAAGGAAGGCATTCCCTCCACTATGATCAGTGAAATTTTGCTTATATGATTTCTCTCCCAGGGCACTTATGTTGTAAAGTTAGTTCTTTTTCTAGACTTGAGTCATAAATTTTTCACTATACTGCATGAATTTAATTGGGAATTAATTTATTTTTGTTATGTTTTTCATATGTTGGAGCAAGAAATTTTGGGGTAAGTTTTGGGAATCGTACATGAGAAAACCACATGACAAGTTAGCAAAGGAGCAGTGCACACGAAAAACAATTAGTGCATATTCACGAGCCAGTGCACAGAAGGTGGAAGTTAGTTAGTATTAGTTAGAAAATTTGGTCCATTTTGTAACGGACTAAGACCTAATATCATTGTATAAATATGTATGGGTTTTGGGTAGAAAGTAGTTAGAGTTTTTGGGAAGCTTGTTGAATCTTTTGTTGGAGTTAGAGATGAGAGGGAAGTGATGAATGAGAAAAGGAGCTAAGTGTGCATTGTATGCATGAACGACTAGGGAATTTTGGGTGGAAATGATGTATATTATTTGATCACAATGTGCACCAACTATAAGGATTGAATGTAAATGAATAATATAATAAGCCACTCGCTTAATCACAATGTGCACCAGCTTTAAGGATTGAATGTAAATGAATAATATAAGAAGCCACTCATTGTGGACGTAGCCCAGTTTGGGGCGAACCACGTTAAATCTGTGTGTCATGATGTGTGATATTATGATGTGTTGGGTTACTTTATTTGTTGCACACATGTAATATATGCTTAATGGTTAATATTAATATGTATATGATGGTTCTATGCACACATTGAATGATTAAGCAAGATGAATATGTCATGCGTTGTTATGCTATTATGATTTCTCTCACAAAGTATATTGCATATTGAATTAATGTTAAGTAAGAATGAATGTTATAATGGTCTCCATTCCCTTCATGACTGTGGAAGCATGGTTCCTACAGTCCCCATAGGTACCTCCGATGAGACTTCACCTTCTTACAGGTGATGCCAAAAGGGTCGGTATCTCAGGATTTATTGGTGAATTAATGTTGAACCCTGAGTCTTCCCACTAAACACCAACAAATGGTTTTGTTACGAGAACCAAGATCTGTGATTGAGGGGGATGTGTAGACCTACTAAGGAGGATATTGGATAGGTTGGATGTGAAGGCGATCGAGTTTTTTGTAGATCAAAATAAGAATCCATGGCTAAAAACAGAGAAATGTCTACAAGGTTATGTGTTTACATATTTGCATGAAATTTTCTTCACTAAAATTTCAAATATTTTAGCAGAGTGGATCCAAATATTAATTGAATAGAACAAAAGATTTTGTACTTTTGTTTCGATAAATTGGACTCCTGATTTAATTAGGCAATTCAATACTGTAAGCAATCGGGTATCACGCCAATAGATTACTGGCTGGAAAGTGTGTTGGGAGGTTACATTACTAAATTTTCCATAGATTGTACTCAGTCGTATAGTTCTTCTAAAAAGGAATTCTTTAAGGGACTGCATGGAAGATACATGAAGTCATTGTATACTTGGATTAAGATGTTATTGTGCGACAAGGGATTTATGAAAATGGAATCTGATTGCTAAGCGCCTTCACACACATAGGGGGACTAGGGTTGACCATAGGATGGTCTAAGCGTAAAGAGGGATGAAGAAAAGGAATGAATAAAGAATGGGTTGAGGATGTCGAGAGAAGAAGAGTGTGCAATGAATGAAGAGATTGGAGTATTGCATAGTGGTAAGATATTGAGACTGAATAAGAAGAGGATTGTGGCTGAGAGAGAAGGGTAGTATAGTGAGAATGATGAAAGACACACTGGTGTAATACTCTACATTGAAGGAATTATATGCATAGAAGAAAATATTTTTCATCTCATACCCGTAGAGGAATATCCCACTCAGATCAGATTTTGCGTCAAACCCATGACCCCATGTACATCACCAAGAAAAGAGGTAAGATTAGAATCTTTGTCAATTATAGTTAGTGAAGGAAGTAAGGATAGTAGTAAATGTAGTAAAAGTAGTCGAAGTAGTATGTCGAGTTAGAATCAGTTAGTGTTATCAGGAAATAATATCGTGCAAAACACGTTGGAAGGAGTAGTGTTGACCCAAAAATATGCTCTGGGATCAACATGGTTTTTTACACAGTAACTTTTCCATAAACTCCCCTTGATGCTATGGTTCCAGTCAAAGACAGTGGCGGGGGTCATGGTTACTATGGCCTCTGCCCTTGAAAGAGTATCAGTTGGTTGCTTTCAGGGATTTGTGGACCTTCCCATGACATTTATTCCTCATGTCAAGGCTATTTGATTCAGGGAATAAAACACTTCCAAGTGGTAGGGATCGATACAATATTTTCAACGAGCTATCATGAGCCTGATTCCGAGTCAGTATGACCCATATGAGGCACGCAAAGTTAACATCACCCGAATGGACAAAACCAATATTTGTGGCTTCCTGTTCTGATTCTATTCAGATTATGGTATCAAAGGGAAAATAAAACATAGACATGGTGTAGGTCAGTGTGATACCTTTCCAATGGTATATCCCGTTCTTGGTTTCGACCCCCGGTAGGTAAGAACGAGCCTTCGCAAGTCTATGACCACTTTTGGACATCAAATTGGTTGCAGTGCTTCCTGATTTAAAATTGGTGGGTAAAGTGTTATAAATAAGATATTCAGTGATTCCACACTCTAATAGACTCATACATCTTTCCAACGACATATTATTTGCCTCATTCCGACTCCAGATGGCCTGGTTAGAGCTGTCACAAGTTGGCCAATAATTTTAGGCAAAAAGGGGTCCACCAACTCACATGACAAGGTTTCATAACCGCTAATATAGTCATAAATGACCCTGGCACAAAATTATATTATCACCTCATCGAAGTACTCGTCAATACCTTTCTGACGGTACCTCATTTGCCTCGATTAGATATCGTATGACGATTTGGCACCTTTCGCAAGATTAGGTGTCATGTGGGCCCACCAGCAAGTCAGGGGTTTTTAAGTGGCCATTGTTCCTGGCCGAATTTGAAGGCTGAGGTGGCATTATCTCAAGTTGGTGATGAAATATTCCTGATTTACTTGCCAAGACCTTTCCAACAATGTGAATTGCGTCCGATTATGATTTCGTCTCTCCAGTCAACATTTTTGGGATGAGTCAGCTGCAGCAGAGTCAAAGTCAAAGTCAAAGTCAAACTTTGACTTGCACAAAATTCCAAAAATATTAAAAAGTTAATAAAATGTTTTATTAAACATTTTCAGAAAAATTGGAAATTTGGGGAATGGGCACGTAGCCTCATGCATAATGGGGAAAATTGGTTTTTTTGGAAAAAAAAAAACCTCCCTTCTCCTCTCTCCCAAGCCATTTTGGCAATTTGTTCAGAGGGGGGAGAGCTCTGCAACGATAGTCATGGCAGTAGAGCAAGGTTTGGACAGAAAGAGCATCTCAGCAGAGGGCAGCCAGTTTCCATGCTGCCATCTCCAAGCCATTGACCAGGTAACCCATCATTCATTTTTCAAAAAGAACCATGGAAAATTTCGCTGGTCTTGCATGGAGAAGTTGCAATTTTTGTTTCAAAATTGGGATTTATTTTCCTGTTTCAAGTGTGGTAAAAGCTGCTGGTTCAGAATTAGTTTTTGCTGGTTACTGATTTCATTCAGATTGTATGTGTGAATGATGCAAAGGAGAGGGGATTCGAACCCCTCTTGGGCATTCTGCCCAAGCCTCCATGGCTCCTTTAAAGTTTTAAATTATGAAGCCATTTGTTGGGGATTGCAGGCCTGGGCATGTCATTGGGAAGCCCTGGCCTTTGAACCCTAGGCCTCCCTTTTTCCTTTGCCCAGGAAGCTCAAAAAACTCCCCAAAAATTCGAATGGAGAGCAGGGGTTTTGAACCTGAAACCTCCTGTCTAATTTTGTTTCAGAAACCCACTTTGCCTAAGTTTTATAGAAAAAATGTATTTGGGTGGCTGGCTGCCCGTCCACAACTCTCGGCCTCCATCCTCTTCACCATTCCCAGCAACCACCACCTTTTTCGCCACCTCCTCCATTTCTCTGCCTCCACCTTTGCGCGCTGCATTCCCTCCGTTCCTCCTCCACCCCTGCGCGCAGCCTCCAGTCCCATCCCCATTCACCCCTCCACATAGCCGCACCTCCACCACTGCGCCCTCTCATCCCTCACCCTCTGCTCTATTCTCCCACTACCCACACCCTCAGCCCCTTCCCTCTCCTCTCTTCCACCGCCCATTCCCTACCCCAGCACCATCACTAACTCCACCTCCATATCCCGTCCCCTTCCCCTTTCCTTCTACGTGCTCCTCCCCCATCTGCACGCGCGTGAAACCCATCCACCAGTCACCTCCTTCGCGCCCATGGGATCCTCCTTTGGCTCTTCATTTGGTCGCATGGCTGACCAGGGGCTGGCGGTGGGGGGGGGCTTGTTTAAAATTTCGTTTTAATTTTGGGTTTCAATTTTTGTATAGTTTTTTATGTAAATTAAATTTGTTTTTTTTAATTTTTAAATTTAATTATTTTTTTTTATTTATGTAAATTATATATATATATTTAATAAAATTAATATTAAAAATTTATAATAAATTTATTAAATTATTAATAAATTTTATTTACATAAGCTTAAACTATATAGTAAAATGAAATTCCCCCCCTAAGAGTCATTGGCCTTCTTTTCAATTCTATAACTTCGCCATACGGAGGCAGATTTTCGCCCATAAATAGTCAAAATGACCGGGGAGAAGTCTAGAATACACCCATGCCATTAACCTCAGCAAATTCCACCCAGATATTCAGTGACATGTCCCAGAGCGACAGGGACTCAATTTGGCCCTATAGGCATGCACCAGAAAGAGGCCTAATTGGGGGCCTCCGAGGTCAAATTGGGCTCGGTGAGGGATACCCATTTTAGCTACAGGTATACAGGCCTGTATCAGCCTATCAATTCTAGTGTCCAACCCAGAATTTCACTCTGATTCTGAATCTTTTACTTGATCAGTCCATTGGCCGATTCCATCTGCATACCTTCTCGGGGCCATATCTCACTCATTCGGAGTCGGATTTGCACCAAACGAAAGGCAGTGGAAAGGTAGCGGACAATGATACAACATGAAAATAGTAAAGAAAAGATTTGGGACATTTTGTTATAGATTAAGATGCTCTCAAAGTTCAGGTCCAAGGGGTCCTCTTACCGAAACAAGCCCAAATCAGAGCCATGTGTTAGCCATCTCACAGGGAAACTTATAGGCAGCAAAGGGGGGGCATAATAAGGTCTGAAAAGTGCCTGAATAGTGGGCATTTCCTTACATACAACGACCAAAGTCTGAAGTCCCCTTGCCCTCCAAAGCAACTCAGCAATTCCACACACCTTGGGCCTTCATTCCGGTGAATCCGACAGACATGGATGGTCGGGTACTATCCTAAAACACATCACCTACAGGTGAAAAACATGGCAGCAATCAAAGAGCATTTGGGGTAGCACAAATCCCAATGGTAAATGATGATGTGGCATATCAAACTTTGTCATTTTATGAAAAATGACTTTTTGTAACATAAACTTCTGTATGATTTACTTTTGGATTGTAATTATTATGTAATTGAAGGGTCAAGTCAAATCTGATTTGATCCCCTTTTGGATAAGATTCTCTTTTTGGATAAGGTTCCCTTTTTGGATAAGTTTACTTTTATAAAAAGACAAAAGTACTTTAGGGTTGGTCCACTTGTCACTTTTCCAAAAGTGACAAGTGTCTTGTGACCTAACCCTAAGCCTTCACCTCTCCTTTATAAATAAGAGGGTTGGCATTGTAAAAGGGAGGATGAATATAGTAACAAAGCTCTACTGAAATTTATAAGGCTCTTTGTGTGTGTGTACTTGTTGAATTTTAGTTGTTGGATGTGTCAATTGTTGGTTAAGGGTTGAGGGGTAGTGGTAAATGCTTGATATGTTAGCTATCTCCAGGAGGGATTGGTTAGCTAGGTGTTTGTTGTTGCTTCCTTGGGTTTAGCTTGCTCACTTTCATTTTCTAACAACTTGGTTTAATTTGTTTAATGTGTTTTAGTGCAGATTTTCTGAAGTATTCAACTGTTTTCAACCTTATCTAGTGGTTGGGAGTCCTAGGGCCGCTTAGGAGAACCCTTAAATAGACCTCATAGCTGGCTGTCCATACTTGTTTTCTTTATCTTTTCATTCATGTATGTTTCTATTATGTTTTCTTACCATTAACCTTGCTGTCCCAAACAGGAAAGTGGATCATTTTGGTCAATTTCCCCCCACGGGACAACCATCTTAGTTGGTTGTTATGTACTTCTTATATGTAAATTTCTGTTATGTTTATTTCAGTTTTTTCCATACATAAACACTAAAATTTCATTGTTTGCGTGCAAGGATACATCTGGTCACCCATTCTGTTTCTCTCAAGCGGTTGGGGACCACCTAGAGACCTATTTGAGGCAAAGGGGCCAGCAGGGCAGCGAAGAAAAACACACATTTTAATCGGTAAATCTTACCCAATCACTCTCATATACACTTTGATTATCACTTGCACTCATTCCAAAGATTTCTGATATACACATCAATATTTATAGGTTCAATTTGTGTAAGTAGTTTGAATGGTTTACTTGTAAACTCATGTTAAAAAAAATCTGGTTAAATATTTGTGTAAACAACAATCACATCTTTGTATTTCAAACACTAAATCTCCAATCCCCATACAAGGAATTAGTTGAGGCTTTCATGCACATGGTGACTTTGCCGCTTGCAAAAAGTCTCAACCCATTCCTTTGGGTTGAATGTTGTAATTGTTATTTTGTAATTATCTAATCTTGTACATTTTCATTATATCATCTTTTTGCTCACTAACTTACAGGTGGCTTCCCCAAAAGGGGTAATATAAAATCAGCAAGCTAAATACATGCAAAACGCCGCAAAAGAAACTTGAAAACAATTCAGGGGTCCTCCCCATACACAGAAAACAAAAAACCTATATTATTTAGATATTTATATACACATATTATCTAGCCGTGACATATATGTCACTTATCTATTTACTTGTTTCACGTATATAGTTTCAATATAGATTTCAATTTCAGTAACCAGGAGGCACACTTGTGAAAGCAAGGCGTGACCTCACCACGTGGATGGTCTGGTATTTTATTTTATGCAATTTCAATTTCATAGAACATTAAGAGTCAAAGCCGGGGAGTCTTCATTAGGAGCCCCACGGAAGTTGTCTAGTTAGTATAAGTCGAGTGGTCTTTCCTCAGTACCACACGGTCAAGGAGTTGATTAGCTTATCTCGGTTGGAACACTACTCTGCTTGGGTAAGCTCAGCAAAAACCCTCTTTCGGGGGGTCCTAAGCCTCTTCCTTTTCGTAGGTATCCTTCTTCCATCCAAGCGGCTTTAAGAGCCCGAAAGCGCTAGTGACGAGAAGTGGCTAATCCCTACTTTTCTGAACTGCATGGGGCACTCTTCAACCTAACCACCGTGGACTGCTAGGAATACTCTTCTTATACTGGTTGGCACAATTCTGGGATGTGTTTCCCTGATCGGGATAACCTTCAAAATAGTGTGGTGGCCAAGGCATGTGATAAAAAACAAAAATTGATCAATAAAATATTTTAAAGTCAACCTTTCGTCAGTCCACCTTTTCCACTCACAAACCAATACTGAAGTTGTGTATACTTTCTATTATATCATAGCTATAACATCTTGTTACAAAGTTGTTCATTCACTTTTACAACCATTTTTGACTTAACAATCTTTCGGGATCACTTCCTGGGTCACTCCGGGGGGTATTGAGCCATTTGGGGCTTATTTCCTTGCTTTGAAAGCTTTGAACAGCTTGTTGTTCATAATTTACAGCCATTTAAAGGTACTTGGCTGTAGCTTTTAAAACCCCTTTTCACCCTTGTTTCATACCCGTTTTCTTAAAGTATTCATTGGTTATTTACCCAGGATACCGGTTTACCCCGACGACCCATTCTAGGGGAGTTTCCAACGCTTTAAGTGAGTGAACATCTCACTGTCCACTTTATTTAGTTCACTGTCCTAAAAATCAGCAAGATCATTTTCATCCCATTGTCCATAAATTTCATCCCCCAGGCCATTTCGACCATCCAGGAAGTTAAGGAAGGATAACACCCAGGGTGGGTGGTCTTGAGAACGATTTCTTGTAAGTCTTTCACCTTTCTTCTTCCCCTTCTTTACCACCTCAGGTGAAGGACCACCTGAGGTGCGGGTAGTCTATGCCTCTTGCCAAGCTACCAAAGGGGCTATAACCGGCTTCACAGCCTGATAGGTCGAATCCATCCCTACAGACAGATTTTGATTATAACACCCACCCTTTTCTAGCGACTCCACTGGGGACCTTGCAAACCTCTTTAGATTTGCCTGTATCCCAAACTTGTACTAAACATTGGAACTGAATTCTTTGTGGTCTTTTTCCTACTCATTGACAAACTTTTGACAAGGTCTTTCAGTGACCCTTTTGAATTTTCTTTGGTACTCTTTATAGTTCAGTTTCCTTGCTATTTCCATTGCACCTGGGAGTTATAAATACCATCAATTTTTCCTTTCCTTTTACCTTGTCGGTCTTCGATCTCACTTTTTCGAACTCACGTGAGAAGTTATAAGTCTGTCATACCTTACTTTCCACATCGAGAAGAACAAAAAACAAAGTTGGGTTTTAGTTGTGTTATTTTACATTGTGTTAGAAAGAGTAGGATTGTCGGTGATACACCCCTAAGTACTCAAAGTACTTAATTCGCCCCTTGCAAGCTGGCAGGGTGCAAGTATCCTAAGACTAAGGAAACAATGTCCCCCAGGGTTACAAGAAGTCAAAGTTCGCGAAAGAAAACCAGTAGTGAGACACATACACCTGGGAAACCAGGGAAACTTGTTACCTCTGTAGTGTGAACTGAGTCACCCTCTTCCTCTTCTCCCATTCAAAGCCGCTTACTAAAGAAAACTTTAGTTAATCCAACAACAGTTACTAATCCTTAGGTTGTTTCTCCCATCATTTCAACAATTGTTGTTGTTCATCCCATAGTTACCCCGATGGCAATGCCATGGCAACCCGACACACCTTTGAGGTTGGCCAGACCTCTTCATGACATACCTGCGGATGCCCCAAATAGACTTCCCAAGTTTAGTGGCACTGGTACTTTGAGTGCTGAAGAACATATACAAAACTTCTATGATGCCTTAGCGCTTATGGACATAACAATTCCCGATGTCATCATTA
>JASDQU010739827.1:19256-44704 GCA_032191745.1 Picea mariana | reverse complement strand
ATATCTTTGAGCTCTTAGATGATTTGTTAGGGATTTCATACATATGTTTGATAACTTTAATGATGAGATATGATTTACATTGCTATGATGTCTAGGACTGATGAGCCCATGGAGGNCCAACCCTTGGTCTGACTATGAATGGACATCCCTAAAACCATATCATCTCATTACACATGGCTTGAATGATCCTTTGCGGAAACCTTCCATCTTATATGGGTATTAGCCCAATAGGTTGTCTTGTTGGTTTCCTTAGCTTTGTATAGTAGATCTGTGTAATGTCTTTGAGCTCTTAGATGATGTGTTAGGGATTTCATGCATATGTTTGATAAATTTAATGATGAGATATGATTTACATTTCTATGATGTCTAGGGCTGATGAGCCCATGGAGGGCGTAGTCTTTGATGTGCAGGACCAGAACCGGTGGACAGGTACCAGAGGATCGGTACACATGGGAAGATGATTAGCTCGGACCTCCATGGGGCTGAAGAGCCCATCAGATGATTGCTGGGATGGAAGAGGAAGGACAGAGTTGTGATGAGCCCTTGCATGAAGAAGAAGAAGGACACCCTCATCAAGACGTTGTGGCAGAGACTGGACCTATGGGGATCAACCCCTTGCAGATGGGACGATGGTCTTGGTGATCAGGACGCCACCCAGGGTAGCTTGGACGATTTCTGGAGCATGTGGCAGTGTGCTAGGCTTGTTTTGCACGTGTGACAGGTTGTAGGAGCCCCAGAGGGGCCAACGTTTTGCTCCTTGGATGCTGATCATGCCCTGAAAGGGCCAATGTTTTCCCTTTAGGGGCCTGACGTCTCCATTTTTAGCTCACTTTTGGCATTTTAGGCATTCTAAGTGACAATTAATTGAATAATGTTAAGTCAGCCATGTCAACTGTTTTCCATGACCAATTTTGTTAATTAAAGATCATGAGGAGGATATAAAAAGAGGACGTTGCCTCTCATTTTTATCATAACACAACTTGCTCTCTTGTGAGAGATACTTTCTAGTCTTTTCTTGGTTATTCTTGTCTTGTGGAGTTGAGGCGCTACATCTTGGAGGATTATCTCTTGGCATATGGTGCTATTTATCATTGGAAGGTTTACAACTAGGGATTGATTATTCTCTTCATGAATTTGTAAGTACATTTTGCATGCAAAACTTCTTTGATGAATGGTTGTAGGTAGAATTGCTTACTTGTATTGTTACATTGTTAATATTTGCTTAATCACTACAACCCTAGGGAGCCAACACACAAGTAGGTTGTGGCTTCATGTCCCCATGGTAAAATCTTATTAGCCATTTGATTAGAGAAGTTCTAGCCTAGCCATAGCTACACTAGACTTTCTCTTTTCTTGAGTTAGCTTTGAACATAAATTGAAGAAAGAAGGCATCCTAGGCCTAATTTATTTTACACCTAGGGTTTACTTCTAGGGTTTTGAAAAGCCTTGTCTTTAAACAACACTTTTCAGCCATAGATTTGTGTTTATTAGCTAGCCGTTTTGCCAAAAGAGTCTTAAGGAAAGAAGAAGGAGCATTAGGCCTAGCCTTAGCTACACCTAAGTAAGCCTTCTCTTCTTAGGGTTTTGATTTAGTGGCCTTGCCATAGCAACACCATGAAACCCTAACCCTCTTGTCCTTAAGTTTAAGTCTCTCCAAGCCATTAGTTTCACTCCATTTGACTCCATTAACCCAAGGCACTAGTCTAGAAGTATTGCTTTGAGCTTGTTTGTGCTTAAACACTCTTTCAAACTCTCTAAATTTGAAACCCTAAACTAACCTAGCGTCTAGACTAACCCTAGTTTGCTGATGACTTTTTGCCTTATTTGAAACTTTGTTTGGACTAAAAGTTGCGGCCAAGTCATCCCTTTATAGCCATAGAGGTTTCAATTATTTTCCTTGGTTGATTTAGCTAAAACGTCCACCTCTTGACTAGCTAACCCTAACCTAGAAGCAACAACATTATAGGTGACGTCACACTTGTTTGATCTCTTGCTTTGACATAAAACATTTTGACTTTGTCACCTCCATTTGATAGACTTTGAGTCATTGATTGCATTTATAAGCTTGTTTGAAAAAACGTCCTACTCATTGTCTTCATCTTTGACCTAACAATAAAGCTGACGTCACCCTAATTCTGCATTGTGACGTAGCAACATTATATGTGTATGAGCAGATTTATAATATTTGATGCATTGTAATAATACAACGATTTGATCTTATACATTGAATGCTAAATCTCTTTTGTACTTATTGAAGAAGTGACATAAGCTATTTGTCTTTGTTTAGTAATCATTGACTTCGTCAATAATTACATTTGATCATTGCTCATATATATGTTGAAGATAGTCATTGATATTGTGAAGTACTAACCACTGCAGCATATACTTTAGTTCATTTGTCTTGTCTCGCAAGCAGGTGCCACTCAGTGGATCTTCTTCTTTTGACTATCATTTGGCAGTAATCTGTGAAGGGAAGCTTAATCTTAACCTTTGAAATCCTTAAACTTTGACCCTTCTCCTTCAGAACCCCAGATTGCTAGGGACGTCTCCCTTGGACTAGCCATCCTAAATAGAAAGAGCTCCCCATCGAGGTGACAGTGGGTGGGGAAGCTCCTGTTACGCCAGTTTGAAGCCTTGACTCAAGCTAACCTAAACCCTTCCTACAAACTGTGCGATAACAGTCCCTACCAGCCTCCTCCTAAGGTTGACAGGGTTGAGTAAAACCATGTCCCTGTACATGGACAGGGCCATATTCGGCCATGCCAACCTTCTAAAACTGTAAAAAAAATTAAAACTAAAATAAATTGCAAAACAAAATAAACTGATTACATGGACATATATTTAATGATGAATTTATACAATTCGAAATAATTCAACCATGTCCATGTACAGGGCCATATTCGACCCTGTCAACCTTCTAAAACTGTAAAAAAAATTAAAACTAAAAAAAATAATGCAAAACAAAATAAATTAATTACCTCGACATAAATTTAATGATGAATTTATACAGTTCGAAATAAATTTAATGTACAAATTTAGTGTTGAATTTATACAGTTAGAAATAAATTTAAAGAGGCTATTATAATTCATAAATAACCTTAGGATTTCCGAAATGAATGTATAAGTATTCAATTGAACAGGAACTGTTTGCTACATTAATTAATTGCTAAGGCTAAATGGATTTGGGAATTTTGTATTCAACATTGGCAATGAACCCACACACTTAGAAAGGAGGTTGACATGGCCAAATACGACCCTACCCAGGTATAGGTACAAGCCCAAATTCAGGCCTATCCTTGTACATGGATAGGGTCGTAATTGGCCCTGTCAGCCTCCTCCTAAGGTTGAATAGTTAGGTGCTCATGGGGAAATTATAATAACATAATTCATAAATTTAATAAAAATTATAAATTCTAGAAATGAAGAGTTAGGTACCCATGGGGAAATTATAATACCAAGAAAATATATATTGTCATATTGCATTAGGAAATTAGATAATAAATTATAATACCAAGAAAACAGATATTGTCATATTGCATTAGGAAATTAGATAATAAATTATAATACCAAGAAAATAGATATTGTCATATTGCATTGACAAGGCTGAATAAGGCCATGTCCATGTACAAGGACAAGCCCGAATTCGGGCCTATCCCTGTACATAGACAAGGTTATATTTGGCCCTGTCAACCTTATTTGAAGCTTGACAGGGCCGAATACAACCATCTCCATGTACAGGGACAAGCTTGAATTTGACCATGTCCCTGTACATGGACAAGGTTGTATTTGGCCATGTCAACCTTATCCTAAGGTTGATAGGGCCGAATACATCCCTATACATGGACAAGGTCATATTCAGCCCTGTAAACCTTCTAAAACTATAAAAGAAACTAATAGTAAAAAAAATAAAACAAATTGAACGACATACTTGAAACAAAAGCAACTGCCTGCAGCTACAAACGCTAACACCAACCACCAACGTCCACCCGCACCTGCGTCTGCTAGCACCAATGTCCTCCCACAACTATCAACTATCAACTATCCACAACTATCCACAACTATCCACAATTATCAACAACTATCAACATCACAAGTTCGGGAAAATTATTAGGAGAGCAATGTGTGAGTAATATATAAACTTTTTTTTTGGTCGAAATTTTATTTCAGCCAAAAGCATCAAAAAAACGTTCGACCGACAAATCTTTTTGGCCGAAAAGATTTACCAGAAAAAAAAATTGTCCCAGTAAGATGGTACACGACAGTTGAGGCCATCGTCCCAGTACTGTTTGATTTGATGTCCAATGGTTCGGTCGAAAAATTTTCGGCTGAAAATATGTGGCTTTCAATCAAAAGAATTATTAGTTCGGGTGAAACAATGTTAGTAGGAATTTTGGAAACCCAATTCTCACAAAAGTGTTACCCAACTTCGTGATTTTACCCTTAGTGTTGAGTAATCAACTCTGATGCATAAAGATGTTCAAGTCAAATTCAATCAAAACATATTTAACAAGGGTCTCCGAGATAAGAGATCAACTTAAAGCTATTGGAGATGAATTTATAGATGCAAAACTTGTCACTATATCTCTTAATGGATTACCAATATCATGGGAGCCATTTATTTAGAGAATTTTTGAACATAAAAAGTTACCCAAGTTTGACAATCTATGATCTGATTGTGTTCAAGAAGAAACCCAAATGTTATGTAGAGAAATCTTGCAGAAACCTCCAGAAGAAGAAGAAGAAGAGCAAGCATTTGCAACCCATGCAAGAAAATGGAAAGGAAAATTATGGAAGAAGAATACAGAACCATAAATAAAGAAGATGGATCTTTAAAATATACAATTCTACCTTTGTGACGAGTTTGGTCACTATGATAGAGATTTTCCTCAAAGGAAAAGAAAATAAAGCAACATGCATCGATCATTGATGTTGATGAACATCCACAGAAGAAGACTAAACCTGACGATGATCCTTGAAGCAATTATTTCTACTAAATAGATCAGGAGGAATTCTACAACTCTCACTTTAAGTATAATTTAGTTATTTTAATTTTATTTTGTATTGGGCCATTTTCTCTAGTACGGGAGCCCATTGTTAAGTAGGTATTTTTGATTCATTTTATATTGGAAAATTTTCCTTGGTATGGGAGTCCAATTTTGGTTTGGTTATTATCCTAGTACAGGAGGACATTTTGGTTGTTATCCCAATGGGAGGCCATCTTGGTTATTACCCTAGAATGGGAGGCCATACTTATTTATTTTTATAGAAGGGTCATTATCCCTGGTATGGGAACCCTTATCCTTATTTTGGTAGAAGGGTCATTATCCCTAGTATGGGATCCCCTTGTTCTTGGTTAAGAACAATAAATTTATGACAATAGAACAACAGGCTTGAAAGGAATCAGAGGGAGTCAGACTTCAGAGGGATTCAATTGGCTCAAAGGAAGAGTCACAGAAAGTCAATCTTCAAGTTGTACAGACTCATAGGGAGTCAATGATAAGGAAGAATCCAACATGGTTTCATGACACTTTGCAGAATGCAAAGGGGCATGTAACAGATGGAAACATGGTTCGAGGATTCTTTGAGATAGAGGGAGTTGATTTTAGAGTTCGAGATGAAGGATATTGATCTGATATATTAGGATTGGAAGCGTGGCATGAACCAGATAAGATATTCATTGAGGAGTCTTATCATGATGGACATGAAGTCCATGGCCACACCTATGATGAAACATATGAGGAAGTTGTGTGATAGGATAGACATTTTTCTTGCAGAGAGCAGCTTGTGCCAATATATGGTTGAGCCATGACCGTATTATTGGGTTACAACACATCATGCCAGTAATTGTGTTATAGTACAGATAGATATGATTGGTATTCAATGATAAAGTATGAATGGAGGGATATACAATTTTTGGATTGGTTGTGCAGAAGATAGATCGATCACCTGGGGTGCTACCTCAACTTGGGATCGAGCAAGATTTCCAAACAAGTAGGGAAACAAATATTTGTAGCACTCAGTCATATATCAAAACCAGTGACACAAGTTATGAAGTAGGATGGATTACGAAGGATATTGCAAGAATTCATCAGAGACATGGTGCAAGAAGGAGCAGTGAGGCTCCATCACATATCCACAGATGAGCAGGTAGTTGACATTTGCACTGAGCCTCTGTCTGGGACAATCTTGACAAGAATGCAAATGTTTCCCTGAGGGAGTGTTGATGATTGCAACATCATGTTGATATTCCAAGATTGATCAGACATACTTGATCATATGGGAATAGGCCCATGTGTAATATTTGACGGAATGAAGATTTGAGTTGTTGCTAGATCTCCAGGAGGATATTGGGTATACATTCCAAGATTGGTCAGACAAGCTTGACTATGTGGGAATGATCCCAAGGTATTCTTTGATGGAATGAAGACTTGGAACCCTCATATAGTCTTCGATGGACTGAATATATGAAGCCCAATGTATTCTTTGATGGAATGAAGCTACATAGCTCTCTATGGACCGATGACTCCTCCAATGTGTGTGAATTTCATAGGTCATAACACTCACGGTGAGGTGAGTGGCCCCGATAAGCACTATGCCAAACCTTCTCCCAATACTAGGCTACAGACCAAGGGAGATAGGGAACATATACATCTGGAGTAGATGTTCCCAGAATTAGTCTTCGATGGACTGAAGACTCAAGGTGCTTGAGGCGTAATTCCACGTGTCTGATAATATCAAGCTAAATTCATTCACGAAGTGATCCCGTGGGAATATTTACATTCCAGGACTGATATTGATCATTCTAAATATGCTCATGATCATGTGGGAACATGGACATTCCATGATCAACTATGAGGTGAATGTGGCTCCGATATGGTCATAATAATTGTCATGGGACAAGAACGACCCGAGGTGCTAGACACATTGTTGTGGAGATGGATCATCAAAATATCTAATGAGGATCATGGATAAACTTTTCTATGACAAAAGAATACCAATAACAAGTACAAGATATGTTTGATGAATTCATTCCTCGTTGAGAGGGAGTATTAGTTTTTGGAAACTTTGGGAAGCCATTCATTAATAAGAAACATTGAATAAACCCCTCAAAGAAGTTCATAATGAGAAGTCATCTCCAAGATAAGAAAACAAATTAATTTTATGTGACATAACATTGTTTTGATGTAAATTCAGCCCCAGTGAAGGCTTAGGTCGTGCTAGGTAGAAGTCAATAGTATAATATAAATAGGAGGTTTCTATGCCTAATTTCCAACCACAAGAACTCATCCTCTTATCAAGAAGGTTCACTACTACAGCCAAGAAGCCAAAATTGTAGAAAGGAGACATTATTTTCTTGGTTTTGAGCCTTTGGGATAGGGTTTTTCTCTCTCTCCTATTGATGCGTTATATTGCCTATGTGTTTTTCTAGATGAGCACACATTTTGTTGTGCTATGGTTTCTTCATTGTGACATTGTACTTGTGGTTCTTGGTTCGATATTATTCTAGAGGAAGGGTTGTTGAGTTTCCCCCCCATTGTGGGTTTTCCCAAGGAAATTTTTTTGTCTCTTTGTGCATGGTGTGACTTCAGTGATCTTGGCATATTTTTATACGTATAATTATAATGTGAGATATAAATATCTAGATCCAAAAACACATATAAATATCAACACCTTGTTTATGAGCTATGGTTTATTACTCTTCTAGGGGTGTAAGCCCTTTTACTTCCTAGAATAAACAAACCTTAGCAAGGTAGATATACAAGGGTGTAATCCCTTTTACTCCTTGTAGAAACCTTTGCAAATAGAATTTTCAATGACAACAAAGATAGATCTTGATGGAGGKTGTATGCCCTTATACTCCTCCAAAGGTTTGAAAAAATAACCTTGATATCAAGAAGAAAAACATATAATTGCATAAATTTCTTACCTAATCCAAGAGATAGCATGAAAAAGGCTTATCAAGAATATTCCACCACAATTGCCAAGAAACAAGCATCAAGAGAAGTCACTAGCCTCCTTCAACCGATAGACAAGTGAAGAATCCCAAAAGCACAAGACACAAGATGGATCGAATTTCCCAAGTAGGGTGAAAATTTTAGCCAAGAATGTATCTAATTATCAAGTGATTTGTGTAAAATGAAAGTGATATGACCTCTATTTATATGAGGTCATATAAAACCAATTTATCCACATAAGTTTGTCAACAACAAATTAAAAGGAGGTTGACCCCATTTATTTTCCTTTACAACTTAAAAATATAAAAATACATAAAGTAAATCCCTTAGAAGGGTGACGCTAGGCCTCAAAAGTGAGACGTTAAGCCTCTAGATCAAATTATTTGGGCCTCCAAATTCCATGTGTCCATATCTCATTCTTTGGAGTGTCATGTCATGCAATTCCTTCTTCAAACCACATCATCTCTCTTCTGAAACCATCAAGACCATAAAAACCCTAGCCTCCACATGACGTCAAGGCTTGGAAGGTGACATATTGGCCCTCCAAAAGCCAATGTCTAAGTTCAAGGGGCTATGATGTCATCACCTATTTTTTTCCAAGTGCCTCTAAAGGAAACGTCCATCATGTCAAGTGTGCAATGTCTCTGAGGTCCTCTTCCCATCTTGTGGGGTATGGTGTCCTTCCTTGGGGCTGTCGACCCCCCATTAAGGTCAAAATGGCACAATCCTCCATGGAATAGCCTACACCTGGAAAGACCTTGAAAATACAAACAATTACGCACTCCAAGGGTCTACAAGTTACATTTATCATGCCAAGTAAGACACATTTAATGAAAGAACCACAAAAACATGTGCATTGAATTCCCCCTTTTCAAACTAAAAAAATGCTCAAAGATGTTATACAACTTACCAAATTTAGGTATGGTAGGGTTGTCATGGTGCCCTATTGGGTAGATCAATATCCAGCTCGTAGACCTCGAGACATCATCTCATTAGTTACCTCTAGCTTGGGGGGGTAACAATGACCATGAAAGAGAAAGTGCAATGTCCACAATAATGGTAGAATGAGCATTTGCATCTCGTGAAATGGTAGAATGTGGTGGTATCTGGTTGTGTGGTGTTAAATCCATTATATTTTGATTTTGTTTCACATTCTACATAAAGTGTGTAATGTCAATGTGATATATTTTAAGAAGATAGCAGTGGCTTCAGAATCCATTTAGCAAGTTAGTATAAGAGATCAAGAGTCGAAGCCACAAGGAATACCAATTCCAAAGAAGAGGTCGAGTGAGTGCTACCATAAAAAGGATTATGAGTATAATATGCATTTATTTCACATATATATCTAATCTAGACATTTTTGACATGCTTATAATTTTTCTATAGTATCTATTGACATCGACCATCATTGTTAGATTTGGTTAGAATCTCTTATTTAAGAAAAAGTCGAGTGAAATAATTAAATGTAAGAAGTTGAGTGTCAAAGAAAGTCAAACTTAAGAGATATGTTTAAAGGTTTGTCGATGCAAAGAGGCAAAAGGAAAGGTTTGAGAATAATTAAAAGTCATAAATGCTAAATTATTGAGCCAAAACTGAGTCATAAAAAGTCTTGAGAATTTTGATGATAGGAGTCAAAGTTGAAGTTTTTAATGGAACAAAAGATCATGGTTATGTAATGGAGTCTTTCTTGTGTAATAAAGTGAATGTCAAAGATGAAGACAAAGATGAATTTGAAGGAAGTTATTAATGTGTAATTTGTTGTATGAACAAGGGTGCATGATTGATGGTACCCAACACCCAAGGTTTAAATTTATAGTGAGTCATTACATAAGAATTTATTGACAAGGTGTGAGTCTGGATTCAAAGTGAAGTGAATTTAAAGTTATTTGAATTGTCAAAGTTAAAATTCAATTTAAGTTTAAGCTATGTAAATCACGGAATTGGTGCGTCAATTTAGTTTTCCAAACCAAGATCATAGGTTTCCTTGTTGGACATTGTACAATCCAACAAGAAACATATTTTGTAAGCATGCAATTACAAGTGAATGAGGAAAAGGTACAAGTGTTTTGTTGGATGGAGTCTCCCTTGCTACAAGAATAATTTTGTGCAAGTATTGATAAGAATTACAGAAGAAGAGAGAAGAAGATGTTGAATCCATAATAGCAAAAGATGAAAATGAAAGAAGACTAATGAAGATGATGACTCCATGATAGAAGCAAATGATATAAGGAATCTGAGACATAAACAATAGAAGAAAAATATGAGGGATATTAAAGAGGAAAGAGAAAAGGATGGTGAAAAATGATTCAACGAAAGCAACAAAAGAACCGAAGATTTCAACAACAAAAGAAGACAAAGGATGAAGAAGGAAGAAGAGAAAGGTAAATAAGTAGTACCGTGTGTTAAATAATTTGAGATGCATAGAGAATGAGATCCCTAAGAAGTTTGAAGATCCTCTTTGATAATGTTGTTTTGATGGAAATGAGGATGACATTGGTCCTATGTTTGTATAAGGGCTAGATTAGACAAAGTTGAAATTGTATGTACCTGAGCAAATGATGATGTAAGTCGTGAAGAGGCATGTTGTATCAGGATCGATGGCTATAAACATTCAAACAGACCAGAATTCCTTGGTACGAGTCTAGAAGAGAGAAGGGAAAAGGATGGATGGGAGATATTCTGATTATATCGATGTTCTAATGTCTGGACTTGGTGCACGATGCACAGGGGATTATAAAGGATTATTGAGTGCCTTTAGAACTAGCCTTTGGATTCGAGGCAAAGTCATATGAGGGGTATTTCCAAGGAGTGCTTAATTGGAGAAAGAATCATGCATGGATTTGGAAGGATGCTACCATGGATGTTATCAGTCCATTATGTGGGCACACAAAACCCACAGGTCTGAGGATCGAGGTTTGTTGCACTACATATCTTCATGAGATAGAATTGGTATTTCATAAAAAACCAACCAACATCACCATGGGTACTACTGATCTTAATGAAGTGAATACATTGGGTTATTGGGGGTGACCCACCCACAATGTAGGTAGGGTTCAAAGCACGAGCCAGGGTGAATCATTCATTCATTGCAGGGTTACCCACCCTCTCTTTTATAGGGTGAATGAAATCAAAGAAACACTTGATTGAGCTTAACACTTTATTTATGAGACAACTATCTGTTTTCGTGTTGACCAATTCAAAGGGGAGGGGCGATACCCTCGTTATTTTTTCAATTTTAAAATGTTAAAATAACAAGGGTTGTAATTTTGTTTTTTTTAATCAATTTTTAAAATTTGTTATTTAATTTGATTATTTAAACTAGGGTTTTATTTAATTTAGTTTTGTTTTTAAGATTTGATTGTTTATGTTTTTAATTTTGAGTTTCTATTTATTTTTCCTTAAATTTTCATTTGAAGTTTGCTCTTTTTTTTTTTTCTTTTTTTTTTAATTCTTTTAAAATTACATTTTTTCAAAAGGGTATTTTTTTGGTAAAAATCATTTTTCTTTTTTAAGTTTTATGCATTTCTTTAAATTTCTTTGACCTTTTCTTTTAAAGTGTGTTTTTTTTATCTTTTTTATGCTTTTTTGGGTTTTATTTTTTATTTTTTTATTTAAAATTTACTCGATACAATTTTTTTGGTTAAATGTGTTATTTTTCCTTTTTTCAAAAAAATTGTTTGCGAGGTTTTATTTTTTCAATTTTTAATGTAAATTATAAAAATAATGGATATTTAATTATACACAAATTTTCATCTTTGCGATTTAGGAGGTGATTTTAGCCTTTTTTAAAATGGCACTAGTGATCAAAGTCACAATCCCAATTAGGTCTTAATTTTAACTCATAAAATAAAATTGGTGATGTTGGAAGCAACAATTTTCAATTCAATGGTCAATTTCCCTCAATGGTGTCGATCATCAAGGCTGCAATTTCAATCAAGTCACAATTTTAGCCACCAAAAAGAAAGGGGGTGCTACCGATAGCGCCACTTTTTGAAACGTGAGTTGATTTTGGTGTTTTTGACCAAAAAATATGAGTATTTTGGGCCAAAGTTATTGTTTTGAGGTCACAGTTCTCGTTAAATTGGTACTTATGTTGGTTAAAATACATATTTATTAGATGTCGATATATGTGAATGAATATGTTTAGAGACAACATTGGGATGATTTGAAGGATAATGATGATGATGATAATGTTGGACCAAAAAATATGAGTATTTTGGGCCAAAGTTATTGTTTTGAGGTCACAGTTCTCGTTAAATTGGTACTTATGTTGGTTAAAATACATATTTATTAGATGTCGATATATGTGAATGAATATGTTTAGAGACAACATTGGGATGATTTGAAGGATAATGATGATGATGATAATGTTGATTTATTATTGTCTATTAAATCAAATTTGGTTTATCATACCTTAAGAAAAAAAAAACTTACAATAATAAAAAATAATAATTTAAAACGTATTAATACTAAATACATTTTTCTATAATATGTTCCAATTTTATTTTATTTTGCTATATTTACTTTGATGTCCATTTAAAAAAGTTATTGTTCTTTTTCATTTTTTAGAAATATTATGAAAATTCCAAGCAACAAAAGAGGGGAAAGCCAACACATCTAGGTAGGGATGTCCAAAAAAGTGTACATGGAGATGGTAAAAGAAATGAACATAATTGCATCACTAGATGAGGCATCTCAACAAGAACGTGCATCAAAGGCATGTAATCATTCATTTATTATTTTATTTACATTGAATTTAATTATCATATTAAATTAATTTTCAATTGTTTTGATAGAGAAAAGAAATAAATATGGAACCCATTCAACACATAAGATAGGATGACAAGGACTAAAATGATTGATCACAAAGTTTGGGAGTACTTAAGTTTTCGACCTTAATATTTCATATTTGTTCTGATATTTATAATTTAAATAATTAATTTACACTCGTCCATGGATGTCTTCCAATAGGTGCTAACATACAAAGAAGAGACAATCGAACAATTGATCAACATTGGATTAAGTGAGGATTGTGAGTGTATGTTGAAGTTTCAAGATTTAATTGAACAATTTGTTGGTAGCTATGTTGTTTAACTTCCTTGGTTTTATAATAAATGGAACAATAAGAAACCTTTACATTAATTATATCAACTATGCTTTGTCATGGTATATTAAACATACATGAAACAAAGTATGGAAAACAACCAATATAAAAGATTTTGAGACATGGCATGTGACATGACTTCAAAAAAATGTATATTTTTTATGAATCACTTGTTTCTATGGTATGTTTTTTGATTTACACAATCATGTATATTATACTATATCTATAAATGAAAATCTACTTATTACACTTTATTTCTATGTTTGTAGATGGAACATGAACATGTGGAACATAAAAAACAAATCAATCAAGAAAACATTATTTTAAATAACCAAAGTACAATATCACCTATATGTCATGAAGAAATGAGGCATGCACATAGCTCCAACGATGACACCAATTCAAGTGATGAATGACAATCAATATAATTGAATGTTATTGTAAGTTGTATGTTTTGGAATATTTGTCTATGAAAATAAAAAATTTGGTTTAATGTAGTTGACATAATGTCCCAATTGCATGAGCACATGTTACCAATAAGTGTAAAAATTACATATTGGTTTCATTTTGATTATAGTGGACGTTTACATTATCGCATTTTGTATGACGATGGGTGTCTTATTCATATATACTAAAATGAGTTTCTTATTTTATTATGCATTGTCAAATGTTGTAAAATGTTGCAATGTTGATTAATTAATATATGAATTATTTATATCATTACAAATAACAAAGGTGTAACGTTTTGGATAACGCATCAATGCAGTCATTATATCAAAATACATTAGCTAAAATATAAAAAAAATATTATTATAAAAATATTTGATTTTCAAATGATTAATTGAAAATTAAAAAAAAAATAATTAAAATATATACATATCGGTGCACTGTATTCTTTTGAACTCACTAAACGACACGTGCCATAAAATAGACAACGATGTATTTTTATGAATTATACCCACCGATGTCTATTAATTAAATGAAAGCACAAGTCCTAACAATTTTGAAAAAACATCATTACTTTAAGCGACATAACATACCATTGATTATCTTTATTGCTTGAAAATATTATGGTTCATATGATAAAAATGTGCATCGATTCTTTACATATAATAAATGACCCAGTGCCTTAAATATAATATATGTGGGTGCTTAATAACAAAAAAATTGCACCAACATCTCACCTCAAATATTCAAAATTCCATTATCCTTCAATGCACATGGTAGTATAGGCCCCAATCCATACAAACTATAAGAGCATCGGTTAACCATAAAATAAAATAAACGACCTGGTGCATAATATTTATATGAGCACCATTGTTGCATAAAAAAAAGTGTACCGATGTGTACACTAACATGAAAAGCATCGATGTTTCATATAACATAAAATACAGAACCAATGCATAATAGTTTTAAGAGCACCGATTCTTTTTTCTTGCGCATGTGCACATATGTGTTTTTACCAATAAAAGAACCGAATTTTTTTTTTGTTACAAACTCATCCCACCCAATTTTATTTACTTATATGGAACATCTATCAAAACATTTGCTAAAACAACCACTTTGAATAGTGGAGGTTGTAGCGACGGTTTTTTGAAAACATTGTCAAATCTTGTAACATGAAAAGCAGTGGTGTATCATATAACATAAAATACAAAACCAGTGCATAATAGTTTTAAGAGCACCAGTTCTTTTTTCTTGTGCATGTGCACATGTGCATTTTTACCAATTAAAGAACAAAAAAAAAACCTCTACTACAACCTCCTCCCACCCAATTTTATTTATTATATGGAACATCTATTAAAACATTTTCTAAAACAACCACTTTGAATAGCGGAGGTTGTAGCAAAGGTTTTTTTAAAAACATTGTCAAATCTTGTAACACTAAAAACCTCTACAAAAACAACTGCTACAAGGTGTTTTCCTTGTAGTGGAATCCAGTGTTTGATTTCTTCATGTTCAAAAAGAGACAATTTGTATACTAGGCTATTAGGTAAAGAAGTGATAGTTATCAAATCAATTGAATGCTTGACTTGGAGGTGTAGAGGCACCCTTGTAGTTGAAACAAAGATATCTCTATATTCTTCTACTATCCTTTGTGCCTACTTTTTTGTGTGTAGACAGACCTTGTGTAGAGGCCATGATGGTCGTAGTGATCTTTTTTTGAGCTTCCAACCAAATCATGAAGAGAAAAAATATCTTGGTTTGAGATATTACCTTCATGCATTGCTTCACTAAGAAAAACAAGGTTGTGGTATCCATAACTACTTCAGGTACCTTGTGGATATGACATCTCAAAGTAAAAATGACACTACATGGCTTAGACTCATAAACAACATGAAAATTCAATAAATAAGGTTTCCCTAAAATAACATCACAAATTTTAGGTGGAGAAACATCACACAATACCTCATCTTTGAAAGGCTTGATGTTATAGGACACGGGACATTGTTGGTTGACATCGATGACTCGTCTTTAGCTCAACCAATTGATGGTGTATTAATGGGGGTGTCGTGTTGGTAAATTCAATATATTAATTACCTCTACTGAGACTATGTTCTTTTAGCTACTACTATCAACAATGAAATGTAGTAGAGTCCCCTTCACCCACATATGTGAGTGGAAGATGCTCTTACTTTCTTAGGCTACTCTAACTCTAAAGGTTGGATCTTTGTGGTAGTGACGGTAACATTTTGTTCAATGTTGATGATATTCTTTTTCTTATCTATATTTTAATTGGAGCCTAATATGTTGAAAACTCAACAAGAAACATGTGTCTAATTTACTTTTCCCTTAAATAAATTGGACAATAAATATTAATCTATTATCTCATAATTACTTGAAATAATTAACTGAAATGGAAAATCAATTAACTATGGGAAATTCAAGTTCAAAGGTTGATTGGTAAGACATGGAGGTGATTTGGAGTTGTAACAGAATTATAAGTGTAGTTAAGTGAGTTAAGCTTAGTTGTACTAGTTGTAACTAAACTTGCACTAGTGAGAGTTCAGTGAATTAATTATTAATTAATTCAAATCAGTGAACTCACATGCAATTGAATATTCACCATGATTAACTACATGCATGTCAGATCCAGTGGAGACCTAGTTGAGATAACAGGTGAAAGGGACAGTTTGGCTATCAGTTGTGATTTGAGTGAAGTGCACTCATGCAATCACACATGCAGTGGATATGCTCATGGGCATGTGAAAACTAAGTAATTCGAATTCATTGTGAGAATTCTAATTGCAGGGATTTGTGCAGAGGAGGTAGGCTGTCTGGAGACAGAATTGGAACATGTATTTGTTGAGTTTTTGTATGACAGTGTGAAACGATTGTATTGTACTGAGAGCTCTTGGATTAGAGTTTTGTATGAGATTGTTTCATGATCCATGATATACATAATATATGATAATGGGGTTTTTAGCTTTACGCTTTCCCGGAAAAACTTTTGTGTTATGTGTTCTTGATATTTCACTTTGTGATCATGGTTTAATTTCCACAAGATTATTAGTAGAAGCGATTATGTATTTAGCAGTGGCATATAATTGTTAGATCAGGAGAATCGTATGAAATACTTAATTTGTATTGAAAATTCTACATAATCTAGAGTCAAACTTTGAGGCTTTCAACTTAGACAATAATGACTATTTTAGGCAACATTTGATGGTGTTTTGATAGGAGCTTTTGAGGAATTCACACCACTTTCTAGTGTCCTACTTTGACTTCCTATTACATTTGTTTTCCTACATATTGGATTGGTTACCCTAATGTTGTCTAAAATTGATATATCCTATGGTATATGAGTTAGGGACACCTTTTCATGTTATTGTTGTGGTGGATTTGCAGACCCAAGTTACCTCTTATTCTTCTACTTAAATTTTTGTTCAATTTTGACAACATATTAATAAGAGAGTCCTATAGGAGATATTTCCAAGAATTCAATATCTATTTGGATGTATCTATGTAGGACATTATGATACTTTAGAACCAAATGTTTCTTAGAGTCTTTGATACCCAACTTTTAGTGCAAGGTATGGAAGATACCAATGTACTCTGACGTTGTCAAGACTCTCTCTTGGCACATTGTATTTCATCTTGGTTACTAGTCATCATAGTTTCCAACATGGTATAATTCCTCCTCGAGGGTATTGAAAAATGCTAGCAAAGTGGGTTATATCCTAAATGTTGGAGACTTTTCTCTAGCACGTCTCTTTTAGTAATTGTTCCACTATTATTTTACATGGAGAGGAGACTTAAGGAGTTTTAAGGTGGTATTTTCATTGTCAGAAATTTTTTGAACATAGTGCCAACCTCTAACAGATTTAGCCATTTATCCAAAGCATTTGCATCTATATAGCCTTCAAATAAAGGAATGTCAAAGTTAACTTTTAAATTAAAAGGTGTCACACATATGTAATTATTTATTGTAGAAGGTGTCTCTACCACCATTTTCAATTTTTGAAGGATCTCGACAAGACAATGAATCATCTCATTCCTTTATCACATAAGGGATTCCTCAAGAAACAACTTGATAGGATATCCTATTCCATCATTTGTCTTTTCTTTTTCCATGGGATGCTACTTAGATAGGTGAGAGTGGTCTTCCCCAAGATTAGTTAGTCCAAGACCCAATTCCCTAGACCCTAACCTCATTGGGGATATGCAAAAAGAAATATCAAATATAAAATTTCTCCAATACCACTGATTTGGATTATATAGAGAAACAAATGGAGATAGAAATATAAATTGAAACACATAGAGGTATTATAGAGAGACCAATAATGCAATGAAACTAAAATTCTATCCATAAAATGAAAATGAATACAAAATATCTAGAATGGTGGTATCTTATCTTTAAAGAGATATGTTGATGGCGTCCACCTGGGCACCTACCTTAGCAGGTCCCGTGCCTGACCTCCCGGACTTAAGGATCGTTCAATTTCGTCCTTTGAGCGGAATGGCTCTTCTGATTCCCACTGGAATCTCCTTCGAAATTGACCCATAGGTATTTTAGGCACTTTACAATCTTTAGGCCGATCACTGTTCTCTTCGACGATGATGCAGGAGCATCGCCAATGTCAAATGAGCCAGCGCGGAAAACAAAGGACAGCTTGACAAGCCCAACCAAATTTTTGAATTTTCCCTTGAAGTTGATGTGCCAAATATAAATGAGATCATTTAATGAAGGCACCTTGGTATAATGTAATCATATCTTGAGCGCCCCGCTCTCGTCTGAACTAAATGGAGGCATTTATAGTAGTTAATGCAGGTAGATAGAAATTTAATTCTAGATTAGACTGTTTGAGAGCGCAAGAGGGAAACAAGATATAGACACCCTCATTGTGCATTGTAACATAGTTAGAAGCATTGGAGCATAGAAGAGAAGCAAAGAGCTGTGTAGAGACACCCATGTACAGTTATTTTGATTAATAGAAGAAGTTGATTCAAGTTCATGGCATTGTGTTGTTCTCTGTGTATGTGTGTTGATTGATATGCTCATGAATGTTTGCTTCCTGTTATACATTTTCTTTGATATGCTGTGTATATGATTTCATGTTCTAAGTGAAGTCTGAAAGGAGGTAGAAGAAATGAGTTTCAATTGTTTCTCTATCTGAGCAAGGATTCCTGCAAGGAGTGCAATTGAAGTCGTCCGCAAGGAGTGCGTTGACAGAAGGCTTAGATAGTTTAACTCTTGTTCTTGTTCACCCAGAAGTGAAATTGGGTTATAGGAGCTGTTCAAGGAGTGCGCAGGCTAAGGAAAGTCTCAGTTGTGAATCTGAGCGAAGCATTGAAGGACTGCTGCTACAGGTGTGCGCAGAGTAAAAGGTACTCAAAACTTGGAAGTGTTTGAGGATTACCGCAAGGGGTGTGCGCAAGAGTCTTCGTGGAGACTCAGAATTGTGTGAAGCTCAAGAAGGACAAGGCTTTTAAGCTCATCAAAGAGAAGCATAGGGAGTTTGTGCCAAGGAGTGTCTGAACAGGTGCTACAAAGTTACGCGTAGGAGGACCAATTTTCACAGAGGAATACTGGGTTCACCCCGTAGAAAACATCAAAGAGGAAGAGATCGACGGTTAGGATCTTGTGGAGAATATTTTCAAAATCCCTCCAGCCGTTGGATCTGCCAAAGAAGCAAGGAGGTTACGGCCGCGTTCGGAGTTCAAGCTCCAGGGGTCGTGAGTCATTAGATCATTGATCAGTTACCCGTCAGCCGTCTAATCTGATAGGAGTTTCACAGGGTTTAACCCTCATGAGCAGAGTAAGAACCTCGAGAAGCATCGGGAAATCAAGGCGTCAGGGTTCGGGAAATCAGAAGTCACGAGAGCAGAAGATCGGGAATTTTCATGGTAAAAGTCCCGAAACTGATCCAGACCGTCCGTTAGTGGAGACATGTGGCAAATATCGAGGCGTCGGGAGTTGGGATATCGACATTCCTGTGGACAAGAGATTGGGTAAGTCCACCTTGAAAACCTCAACACAAATCTGGGCCATCCATCTGAGAGAGGATGCGTGTCACGTGATCGTCCACTCCGGAGATCCGGGCACTAGACATCAGGATATCGGTGCTCGAGAAATTGGAGTTCCTAAGGTCGTGAAAATAGGGACATCAGAAGTCTCGAAAATGCGAGGGGAAATATGAACCATCCATCTTGAGGGGACGCGTGGCAGCAATCGAAGTCATCAGGGAAAGTCCTGATAGGAAGTCGTCTATCGGCATTTGGGTCATCAGGATATTGGGAATCCTGGTGACAAGGTGTTTATGCATTTCGTAATCGCAAAGTCCAAAACCCCGATAAGGAGGGAAGTGTCATTGTGGGAGCCAGCTGTGAGCATAGTGGAGAACCAGTATTCGAAATATCGGTAGTCCCGTGGGCAAATTTTTTTCAACATTTGAAACCCCAAAGTCCCGAGGGAGATCTGGAGCCGTTGGTCTCATAGGCAATCACGACCATTGATCAGGCTAAAGGCGGACAGGATTTTCTAGTTGACGTCACGTCGGGAAATCGGGATTCGAGGGATCGCGAATCCTGAGGACATATGTATTTGGACATTGGAAAGTCTGAAACCCCGATGGGAGGTATGACTGCGGTCATATAGAGGAGGTCACGTGGACCAAGAGTCTATCCTGGAGGGCTAATGAAAATTGGAGCACATCGGGATTTTGAAGCCAAAAAACCCGACGAGAGGTAAGACTGCGGTCACGGGGATAACAGTCATATGGGCCAGGAGCCTAGCCAGGAGAGCTAGTGCGTAAAGAGCACGTCGCGGATCCTGAGGACAAGTGCATTTTGGCACTTGAAAGTTCGAAACCCTGACGAGAAGGAATATAAGTCTGCGATCTTCTGGAAAGTGGTCACATGGAACAGGGCATAGCTAGGAGGGGCTAAGGAAAAAAAGGAGCACATCGGGATATTGGAGGTCGAGACATCGGGAGTTTGGAAACTTCGAAACCCGATTCTCTATTCTTTTGTCGTCGAAGAGAACAATGACCGGCCTAAAGACTGTAAAGTGCTGAAAAGACCTGTGGGTCCACTTCGAAGGAGATTCCCGTGGGAATCAGAAGAGCCATTCTGGCTCGAGGGGGAAAATTGAACGATCCTTAAGACCGGGAGGTCAAGCGCGGGACCTGCTAAGGTAGGTGCCCGGGTGGATTCCATCAGATGACAGAAGAATAGAAAATCAGGTTTCGGGGTTTTCAAACTCCCGATGTCTCGAACCTTTGGTTCCCGATTTCTCAATCTCCAATATATCGATGTGCTCCTTTGTTGCCTTAGCCTCCGGGCTCTGCATTCACTCCGCGCGACCTTATTTTATATGACCACAGTCATATTCCTTATCGGGGCTTTGGGGTTTCAAATGCTGAAAAACATTTGCTCACGGGACTACCAATTCCTCGAATCCCGACTCTCCGATATGATGACAACTGGCCCCGTAATGGTGCTTTTCTCCTTGTCGGGGTTTCGAAATTCGCAATTCCGAAATGCCCAAACCTCTTTCTATCAGGATTCCCGATATCCTAATGACCGGAATGCCAATAGATGAATTCCTGTCAGGACTTTCCCCAATGGCTCTGATTGCTGTCGCACGTCCTCCTTTGATGGATGGTCCAGATTACTCCTCGCGTTTTTGAGACTCCTGATGTCCCGACTTTCACGACCTCAGGAACTCTGATTTTTCGAGTGCCGATATACCGATGTCTAGTGTCCGAATCTCTGGAATGGATGATCGCGTGACATGCTTCCTCTCTCAGATGGACGACTCTTATTTGTGTCGGGGTTTTCAAAGTGGACTTACCCGATCTCCTGTCCATGAGAATGCCAATATCCCGACTCCTGACACCTCGATCTCCGCCACGTGTCTCCACTAACGGATGGTCCAGATCAGTTCTGGGTAATTTCCCATGGAAATTATCGATCTCATGTCATCGAGACTTTCGATTTTCCGAACCCAGACGCCTCAATATCTCGATGCTTCTCGGGGTTCTTACTTTTCTCATGAGGGTTTAAACCCTGTGCAACTCCTGTCAGATCAGACAGCTGACGGGTAACTGATCAACGATCCAACAACTCACAACCCCTAGAGCTTGAACTCTGAACGCAGCCATAACCTCCTCGCTTCCTTGGCAGATCCAACGGCTTGCGGGATTTTGCAAATCTTCTCCTCAAGATCCTAACCATCGATCTCTTCCTCTTTAATGTTTTCTATGGGGTGAACCCAGTATTCCTCTGTGAAAACTGGTCCTCCTGCGCGTAACTTTGTAGCACCTGTTCAAACACTCCACGACACAAAATCCCTGTGCTTCCCTTTGACGAGATTGGAAGCCTTGTCCTTCCTGAGCTTCACACAATTCTGAGTCTCCAAGAAGACTCTTGCACGCACCCCTTGCGACAATCCTCAAACACTTCCAAGTGTTGAATACCCTTGACTCTCCACACACCTGCAGCAACAGTCCTTCAATGCTTCGCTCAGATTCACAACTGAGACTTTCCTTATCCTGCGCACTCCTTGCAAGGCTCCTATAATCCAATTTCACTTTGGGTGAATGAGGACAAAAGTTAAACTATCTGAGCCTTCTGTCAACGCAGTCCTTGCGGATGACTTCAACTGCACTCCTTGCAGGAATCCTTGCTCAGATAGAGAAACAATTGAAACTCATTTCTTCTACTTCCTTTCTCAGATTTCAAACACTCAGCAAGAAATCATTCATACATAGCATGTAAAGCAAATGCATAAAAGGAAGTAAATACTCATGAGCATATCAATCAACACACATACACAGAGAACAACACAACGTCATGAACTTGAATCAACTTCTTCTATTAATCCAAATAATTGTACATGGGTGTTTCTACATAGCTATCTACTTCTCTTCTATGCTCCAATGCTTCTAACTATGTTACAATGCACAATGAGGGTGTCTATATCCCATTTCCCTCTTGCGCTCTCAAACAGTCTAATCTAGAATTAAATTTCTTTCTACTTGCATTAACTACTATAAATGCCTCCATCTACTTCAGACGAGAGCGGGGCGCTCAAGGTCTGATTACATTATACCAAGGAGCCTTCATTAAATGATCTCATTTATATTTGGCGCATCAACTTCAAGGGAAAATTCAAAAATTTGGCTGGGTTTGTCCATTTGTCCTTTGTTTTCTGTGTTGCTCGTTTGATGTTGGTGATTCTCCTGCATCAAATGTGCTTGCTAAACTCATTCATAAGAAGACATTATAGGAGGCCAAGATTTCCTTTTAAACATAAAGTATGAAACCCTAAGAGGAAAAAACCTTAAATACCCAAAACTCTAACCTTAGAATATGATGTTGCAAAAGCAATGTAGGCCCTAAGGAGTCCAATTGATTTGTCAACTTCCCAAGGGTACAACTTTTTCATAGAAACTTTGTTTAGGGATTTTGTTTAGAAAGTTACAAAGGTTAATCCATGTTCTATATGTTCGGAAGGTCATCATGAACTACTCATTCCTACTTATGAATCCAAGATAAGAATAAGAAAAGATACTATTTGATTGTGTGGCCTATGACAATTTCTCAAAATGAAAGGGAAATGCCTAAAAAATACATGACCGGAAAAACAATAGTAAAACTGCCAAAATTTGGAACCATTTTGAAACAAGGGAATAGGTGGGTGGCCAATAGTATCCACCTATATCAAACGTTGTTCTATTGAGTCTTAACAATGAAATTGACTTTAACAAAGAAAATTTAATTATTATGTGTTATTATATTAAAAATTCTATAATCAAATACCTTGCAAGTAAGATTACTAAGCTCTTCATGAGTTAAAACATTATAAATATCAGTGTTATTAAAATATTTTTAAAGTGATATCTTATCTCTGTAAGGGTTTTGTGTTCTAAGAGTAAACATTTTTCGTCTTGTACCTTGTTATAATTTCCAACTTTACAAATTCTTTCCTTTTAGGGCATTTAAGGTTTTCCCGCCTTGCTTTTTTCATATAAAGAAAAAAATATTTATATTTAATATTTGAGAGGTTGAAATCAAAATCTACATCATATTGTCCTATGAGGACTTAAAAAGGGATGGAATTGTTTTTTCCCTATCTAAATACAATCTTAAGAGACTAATTCCACTTAATACAATATTCCTTCTATATGTTGAAATATTCTAGTGACCAATTGCAAAGACTACACACCTTCATCATTACTCTGCCAAATTATTCAAGATTATCAAAGAGTCATCCCTAGAAACTAAAGGAATTATTCCACATAAACAAAAATTAGTAATCTTCATATAAATATAACTTGGAAGCTAATATGAGAGAGCCCCCTTTGAATTCTTATCCAGTCAAGGTGCCCTCCTACAAAATCAAAGATTTTTTAGAAACACCATTTTCTTTGGACTTGAACTCTAAATATATGCATTGAAGAGAAATATATTCAAATGCTACCTCCTGTAATTTGGCTATGATATGCTCTAGGCCTAGATTTCCAATTTTTCATTGTTTAGTTTCCCAATCCACCAAAAGTTTTGAATATCGAAAGACTTGCAAAGATTTAAACCCCTTGTATACTACTCCTTTCAATAAAATCCACAAAGCATAAAATTATTCTTGGTGATTGGTTCCTTTTCATGTAAAATCCTTCAAAAGCTCAAAATGTGAATAGTGAAAATAAAGAATTTCCCCTACTTCACAAATACTTGGAACACCTTCATATGCTCCATAAAAATACCTGGTGGCTTTGTATGGTCAATACTTGGCATCGACAAAATTATAGTTATTTTATCTTTGGGGACCTTTTTGCTTCTTTCCATAGCCAATTTAACATTATGAGATATTAGAATAGGGGGGAAATTTGACATACTTCCCTCTACATCTCTTTGATGCTTCAACCAAATCTGCATGTTTGACTTGATTCCATGTCCAATGGACCCTAGTAATCATATTTAACATACCCACACAATCCTCACCTGTGGAATCTTATCCTCTTTCTAGCAATCCCTTCAAAAAACACTCTTCGTTGGAGTTGCCCTTTGTTTATTAACAATTCCCTGTTAATAAGCTCAATCCCCCTTATTTTATTTTTCCAAGATATTGCACTTTAAATGTGAATCTATGATTATGCATATGAACTATAATGAGCATCTACACTCTTCCTTACACTTCAATCACCTCTATCCCTCACCTCAATTGTATGGTAAAGTTTCTCCAAATTTTGACATTATTTGAAAAAATCTTCACGTTGATTAGTTACATAGTTCATGGAATCCAATTCCACTTTTTCCTCTAAGTTTATGGAGGAACCCGATGCTCCCTTGGATAAATTAGTCATTATGTTAGGTTTTCCTCTATATTACATTTCCAATGACCATACTCATGCTTTAATCTAATTTACGAGCCAAAAATTATGGCTTCCTGAAATTCCCATTAAGCTCAATGGTGTCCTTCAAGTCCACAAGAAACCTTCATTTTTATTCCTTGACAATCCTTCATCTTAAAACTAAATTCTGACTAGATATATGAATTCTCCTATCCAATATATTTCCAATGACTACTTTCTTTCTCAATTTTGAGCACTGAGCAATAAGTTATAGTCAATTGAATATTGTGAGTTTAACCCTTTTGTGCACCTTCTCCCAAGTGAAAAATAATCTCAAAGACAAACTTTGGCCACCTATAGAGGTAATTTTTTTAGGATCCAAGGAAAAATTTCTACATGACATAGACAAATATTGTTAAAACCGAATTCACAACAACTCTCATATTGTCAAACTGATGCTCTAGTAAAAAAATGCAACAATCTGCAAATGACAACTTTGATCGTTTGCACTTTCTCCTGGCTTAACAATTTTATCCATGTCCATGCATTCCTATGCCAACTCCTTTGGTATTTTGTTATGATATAAATTGG
>JASDQU010739826.1:207739-222998 GCA_032191745.1 Picea mariana | reverse complement strand
TATCAGATAGAGAGATCCCTCTCTAAGTCTTGGAGGGCTAGATCCAAGACTCGAAGTGGTTTTGATGTTGCCTCTGTGATTGCCTCTTCAGCCTTGGGCAAATTACAGAGTGCTAACAGAGTACCTACATCATTTTGAAAATTTTGAAAAACTTGCAGATGCAGTGTAAAGTTGCACTGAGGACAGTGAAAAAATAAGGGGAGGGGATTGTAATGTCCCCAAGGCTGAGCCCTATTGTAAATCATGTCTATGAAGTATAAATCTTGTTTATGAACTGTAATTCAAGTTTATAAGGCTGGTGAGCCAAGTTATATAAGCTAGTGGGCTTATGTGTTATTAGGCCAGGGAGCCTAAGTGTTGAAGGCCAGGAGACTGATTTTTGTACATGTAATTATGCACAGTATTAATACAAAACATCTCTGCATGTGGACCGACCACGATGAATGAGTGATGGTGGACTAAGCTTCCACAAAACCTGGGTAAGGGATTGGGGGTTGGAAGGTTGGAAAGAGAGGCTAAGTGTGGAGCCTAGGGGCTTAAGTCCTTGGAAATAATATTTTAATATTATCCCAAAATCCATGTGAAATCTATGTTTTGTCCTAATTTCTTGTGGAGGGATGCATGCAGCTTCATGGGCGACATGTGTCGACGCAGTCGCATGTGATTTAACTCAGGAAATGAGCCATGTGGGGGTTCTTTTTCCATTCCTTCGACTATTGCATAGGAGTGGGGTGGGAATTTCTCCAACCATCACCTGAATCCGGGGTTCGACCTTCCAATTCCTCCATCCTCCATATGTAAGCGTTGGCCTCTATGATTGAACTCTATACACCTTACGCATCTCTGAAACTAGAGAGAGCCACGCTATGCTTTAGCACTGATCATTTTCGTTTCGGGTGTCCATAACCATTTTTCCCAATTGACTGTTGTGGCCATGCAGTGTTGGACTGCGTGTGGCTTGCTGGCTAGTGTGAGGAAGGTGATTTTTGTTGAAGAGCTATTTTACCCAGTCTGTGAGCGACTCTCTCCAGGTTAGAGAGTGCGTGGAGGAAGTGAGCACTCCTGGAAGGAGTCCTGTCGCTGCCACAGAGCTCGGAGACTTCCGATCCGATTTGTTGCTGAAGCCCAAGGGAAGGGAGGTTAGCAACCGATGGACTGTCTTGGTGACATTGAAGATGTATACTCCTGGGGTGGGACAGACATGTGGGGAATTCAATTTTGTGGGCAGTGGGCATAAGTGGCTCCTAGGAGAGAATCCTTCTCCTGTGACTGTGTGTCTTCCTGTATTCCCTGCCTAGCCTAGGAATCCCTACCTGGTGGAGCTTAGTCCTAGCTCGGGGGTGATCTACTACTGAGAGTGATGAGCAACACAGTCTAAGGCTGGGAGGTTCATGGCAGGTATACATGCAGTTGGTGAATTACATCCAGTCTAAAAGATAAGTATATAGATGCATATAATTTCAATTTAATATGCATGTCTGTGATTCTAGCAATGTTTACATGTATTCCGCTGTATTCGTGAATTATTGTTAATGTCATGGATTATGTATGATAACGATATTAATGTGATTACGCTGTGTTTAACTGTAATTAAGCAATTATTTCATAAGAATGCATAATATGTTACAGTAGTGTTTTTCCGCGTAGTAATGTTGGCCCGACCATGGGGTTGATGGTGGGGGAACGTTACACTATTACTTGCCTAGCCAACAAGGTATCGGGGGTCGATGACTAGGGAAAAACCTATCACTATTTTTCCTGTGGATTAGCTTCCTCAAAACTCCCGATGTCGAAACGTTTCGGAATTCGGTGATCGGAGAAATTTTTTTAGCATGGTCCGAATATTCGTTGCGGTTTGGTCTTCTCCGTTTTCGCTAAGCGCATTGGGTATCGACTATCGATGATATCATTTCTTTCTTTGTTAACGTTTACTCTTTTATCCTTTCATTGAGGCCAAAGGGGATCGGTTATCGGTGAAATCCTTGTGCGATGCTTGTCGCGAAAGAAAACTTTCCTTTTCCAATACTGGTGAATATCGACGCTCGACGATTGCGGTTTTTTCGAGTGATTTTATTTCATCTTTTAATTCCCTCCGATGTCAAATTTGGGCGCATCGGGTGAAATGTTTTGGTTGTTGATTCCTTATTTAAGTGTTAATTCTTTTTTATTCATGGGGTTTTATAGAGTTACACAAACCTAAAAATCTCACGGGAGTCAAAAGAACAAGTAAAGACCAAACATTTCTCAAAAGGGGGTCGAATTCAGACAGTACAAAGATTAAGTGGTACCCAAAAGTGAAAAATTGACATAGGCTTTTTAGTGTGTGTTGAGTGCTCAACAAATGGCAACTTACTATGCAAAAGAAGAAACTATGTTCCTTCCTCAAGCTCAGTTGATGCAAAAGATGATCAGGAGCTTACTGGTTTTTATCAGAGCTTCTTTTACCCTTCAATTTGGAATTTTCTCAGTTGATGCATCTGGATATACCTGTGGGGTTTTTAACCTTTATTCCACCTTATTTTCCTGTAACCTTGACTCACGCCCTCTTTGAAAAAAATCTAGTAAATAATTCACAGGAAATAGGCCCTTTTGTTACCTTCATTCATTTGCTACTGTGTTTCTCAGCTACCAGCGACCGTCCATAGCCCCGACAGAGTCACCCTAACGTCATAGACCTTGCTCCACTGCCAGTGAGAATCCATAGCCCCGACGGAGATATCTGCATACCCTCTCCTACTGTGCGCATTTGATATAGTTGATTTTTTATTTCATCGAAATTCCTTGAGTGAGCAGGAGAGGAGGACGTCTGTTATTTGCAAAAATATCAAGTGGTTAAGGTGAAACTTATTAGCTCTGTCCTTGAGGTGCATGTAGCCCTTTCTAGCTTTCCTTCTTTCCCTTAAATTCTTGCCAAACCACTAAGAAGAGACTTCCACATTTATCGAAGGTTTTTTCTCTACGCAGGTGAGATGGAAGATCCCTTGAAACAACCGCAAGTCCTTGAGCATTTTCTTGTGTTTGTATGTGAGTGACGAGTTAGGAAGATATTTTTCTATGTCACATGATTTGAGGTCAACCATTGTCTCTCTAAACACAATCTTTCAAAATCTAGGAAGGATGATCGCAAAAGACAAAACAAAAATGCAAAAGATAAATCGACGCATCGAAAGAAAAATAAACAAAATAATATATATATATATATATATGATAAATTGGTTAATGAAAATATTGTTTAAGGGCTTGGCCATTTACAGGAAGAGTGTCAGATTCTCCCCTTAGATTCTGTAATCGATATGTGCCTAACCCAATATTCTCAACCACCTGGAAAGGTCCGAGCCCTAGATTCTGAAACTTAGAATGTTTTCCTTTAGGATCATTTGCTCTGTCCCATTTTAGGACTAAGTCTCCTACTTCAAAATTCTTCTCTTTATCTTTATGCTTGTCAAACCATATTTTAACTATCTGCTGGTGGGATATGAATTTTGATTTAGCTTTCTCCCTTTCTTCTTCTAACATGAGCAGGGTGTCAATTCTTTGTTGTAATATTGATGAGGGATGCCCTTAGGACTCCTGAGAGAGATGAAGAGATGGAATATAGAGTTCGTTTGGGAGAATGGATTCCTGTCTGTATACTAGAAAGTATGGGGAATTTCCTATAGCTTCCTTGGGTGTCACTCTATCTTCCCATAAAGCGTTATGGAGTATATTATTCCAATTCCTCTGGTTGTTTGCAACCGTTATCTTCAATATCCTCATTAGGTTCTTATTAGTTGATTCTGCCACTCTATTTCCTTGTGGATAATAATTTTCAGAATATTTAATTATGGTCCATTTATCTAGGGAAAACTTCATTAATAAGGTGGAAGAAAAATAAGTTTCATTATCAAAAACAAGAACAGAAGGGACATTGAACCTCGTGATTAGTTGTTGTTCTATGAATTGGATTACCACCTTCTCGTTTACATAAGTCAGGGGGGTGGCCTCTACCCATTTCGTGAAATAATCAATGGAAGTAAGTACGTACTTGTGTTGTTTGAAGAGCTTGGTGTAACCTCTCCTATGATATCTAACCCCCATTTCTCAAAATGCCTAGAAACGGCCACCGGTTGGAGTGGGAAAACTACCCTCTTTTCCCTCCTTGTACTTAGTTGACATGTCTTGTAGTTCCTAGCGTATGTGTGAGCGTCCTTGAATAGGGTAGGCCATTAAAATCCATCACTCAGTATCTTATGGGTAGTGGTGTCTCCTGCAAAGTGTCCACCGACAGGGCCATCATGGAGCTCCTCTAGAAATTTATCTGCATCTTCACGTTCAAGGCATCTCAAAAGTACCCCATCATAATTAACCTAGAAAAGTACCAAGTTTATGAGGTGATATTGTGCAGATTTTAACCTGAGAGCTCTCCTTTCCCTAGGGTTGAGTTTTTATGGACAAGTCCCATGGTGTAGGAGATAAGTCAGTTTCTCATACCAAGACTCTTGTCCCAGGTAAATGTATGAAGCTTCACGACAACATAATTCCATTTCATTCTCCCATCTGGGGTATTCATTTACTTGGTCTTGAGCTTCAGCTGCTAGTTTGCATAACCCTTGTCCTTTAACCAATTTAGTAGTTTTTATATCTAGATCAAATTCTTTCACTACTGCCATCCATTTCCCTCTTCTTTCCACCATCTTCTGTTGAGTAAATAGGGATCGTATTGCAGGGTGAGGCACCATTACTTTGGTGTGGTTCTTTAGGATGTAATATCTGAAATGTTTCACCACTTTGTAAACCGCATAAGCTTGCTTTTCTATAGCAGGATAATTAATTTTGGTACCTTGGAGGTTATTTATCATAAACGATACTAGAGCTTCATTTCTGTCATCATCCGTCTGAGTTAATACTACAGCTAACGATTGGTCGGAGGCAAAATTATAGAGGAAGAAATCTTGGTTGAAATCAAGATTTTGCAGCACTAGGGCTTGAGAGATTGTAGTTTTAATATTGTTGAAATATTTCTTTCGTTCATCATCCCATTTAAACTCAGCATCCTTATGAATCATTTTTTGTAGAGGTTTGATAGTTTCTGCAAAATTGGGGGTGAATTTCCTCACAAAGTTGATTTTCCCAAAGAACGATTGCATAGATTTTTTTTTTGTGGGATAATGGAAGATGAGCTATAGCTTTAATTATTTATGGATCTATGTGAATGCCTTCTTGAGATATAATGTGACCTAATAGCTTACCCTCCTCAACACTAAAGATATTTTTCTTGGGGTTTAAAGATATACTGTATTTTCTACACCTTTCGAAAATTTGAATTAAGTGTTGGATATATTCCTCTATGTTCTTAGAATACACCATTACATCGTCCAAATAAACTACTACACATCTGTTAATGAGTCCTCAAAATGCTACGTCCATGGCCCTTTGGAAGGTTGCTCCTGCATTGATTAATCCAAAGGGCATGTGTTTATAGGAAAAGGTTCCCCACTTGGTTCGAAAGGTAGTTTTTAAGCGGTCTTCTTCTGAAACTAGAACCTGGTTGTAACCTAAGAAACCATCTAGTAAGGAGAAAATATCCAAGCCAGACATGGTATGCAAGAGTTTCTCCATTGGTGGGACCGGGTAGTTGTCCTTTTTTGAACCTTTGTTGAGGTTTCTGAAATCTACGCATAGGCGAATTTCGCCAAAATTTTTCCTCACAGGAACCAAATTTGCTATGAGTGTCTAACCTGGAAGATAATTTTGGAATCTAACAGTTTCTTTAACTCTTGACACATGAGAGGCTCCAGGGATGGGTGGTACTTCTAGAGATTCTTTTGGAAGGGTTTCACTTCAAGTTTTAATGGGATAGTGTGTTGAATAATACGAGTATCGTAAGTTTTCATAACCCGGTAGGACCATGTGAAGACATATTGATATTGTTTGAAAAGTTTTATATAGGCCTTCCTTTCCTCTTTAGATATTGTCTTACCAAGATTTACATTCTTTGGTTTTTCCGGGGTTCTGAAATTTATAGTTTCATGCATGGGAAAAGAACTACTGGTCTTTGTGTTTCTTGACCCCTTAAATCTTTCTTTTAGGTCAAAAAGGTTTTATAAATTAGCTATTCCCTTTGGTATCGTGTGAGACTTTGAATTGTCGATCGGATGATTTGTATGAGGATTGGTTTCCATCGATTGTTCCTGGAATACTTCATCATCAATGGCCAAGTCTTTAAAATTGTCCTGATTGGTCAGAAAGTTTATGAGCTATTCGTCTCCCTCAAAGGCCTTCTAGTTAGAAATATTGTTGGGTACTGAGGGTTTGTAGATCAGTTCCATAGTGAACCGAGAGGCTTCATAATCCTCTAGAGGTGATAGCCTTCAGGCAGCGGTGGCCAAAGAATCAACAAGAATGTTCTTCACTCAGGGGATTGTTGTGAGGTTGAAAGCTTTGAAATGTTCTATTAGCATTTTCACTCCCTGTTTGTAATTCTTTAGGTGTGGATATTTGCAATGTACAGTATTCCTTATATTCCTGACAATGATTTCATAGTCTCTGAAAACATTCAATTCTTGGACGTTTAGGTCTATGGCTTTCTTTAACCCTTGTACTAGAGCTTCATCCTCAGTAGTGTTATTTGTGCATTCGAATTCTAGTCTACAGGATAGGAAATGTATTTTTCCTTTTGGATTTATGAGGATACACCCTACTCCTGACGCTTCTTGTGATTTAGATCCATGAAAATATGGGGTCCAAACTTGTGGGAAAATTGTACCATCTTCCTCTTTCTTATTACTTTCCTCTTTTCTTTCTATTAGTTTTGTGGTTTCCAATGCAGGTTCTTGGTAGAAGAAGGTTTCCTCTGCCATAGTCGGCAATTCCTCTCGAAAAATCATTTCGGAGTTTTGAGTAAGAGGGACGTCAGATGAGAGAGGGGAAAAGTTCCTGAAGTAGGAATCATAGGAATAATTGCCTAGCATAGGGAAATCTGTCGACGAGGGTTCGTTTAGGGTTTCTAGATCAGTAACAATATGTTTTAGATATCTTTCCCTATCAATTATGATAATATTTTTGTGTCCCTTTAATGGTAGCCAAAGGTGCATCCAGTCTGTGCTAAAATATTTGTTTAACTTTTCGGACCAATCTTGACTTAACAACAATCCATAAGCTTCTGGAATGTATACTACGATAATGTTGATTACTTGTACAAACTTAGGGTGAGTCGCTATTATCATCATCACATCTTTTAGTTCTCCCATAACCTTTACCTGGGTTCTATCTAATTGTATTACATGTTTATCACTTTTGAGAGGAACAACGTTTAATTTTTTGCAAATAGACAAGGGCATAACATTGGAAGATGCTCTTGAATCGACCAAGCAATTGTGGAAATTTCTATTGAAAACTTCAAACGTTAAAAGGAATGGTGGGACAAAAGGTTTTCCCTTCTTATCTTCAGAGAAAGCGTTCACAGTTGGTTTATTTCCTAGATCTGTGGGAGTTAGATTTATTCCTGGGTCAGTGCTTGTCGTAGGGTTTTCTACTGATATCAAATCTTGTAACAGGAATTCCTTTTGCTAAGGGATTCTACATATGTCCATAACCGATATATTAGCCTTCAACTTCTTCAAATCTTCAACTATGTTGTAATCCATCTTGGGCAATTGTCGTGTATAGATTTTTATAGGGTTCTTACGGGTAGCAAAAGTTGATTTCAGGTGATCAATAGATGGTCTCCCTCACACAATCTAGGTTGTAGTAAGATCGTTTAAGACAGGTTGACCCCTACTTCATTTTTTCATAGCCAAGACTTCTGCAGGTGTTTCTTTAACTTCAAACAGGTCATCAGAAGGCATGGCTAGGTTAGGATCCCATATCAACATGTTTGTTTCTTCTGGTGGAGAAATTTCTTCTTGATCGACAATATTCATACTAGAGTTTCATGATTGTTCGGTCAGGGAGACTTTATCTACAAACTGGTTGGCCATTAAATTCATGGCGTGCACCCATTGAGGGCAGTCTCTTTCAAAGTGGTTCTCTTGATGATAAGTGCAGAAAGAGTCATATGCTACATTTCCCAGATCAATGTTTAGGTTGGTTGGGGGAGGTTCAATGGCTTTGAATGGTGGATTCCTTATAAATAAATGATTATAGGGCCTCTAGCCTTGGTTTCCCTCCCCTGCACTTCTCTTCATGTCTATGATTTCGTTTGATAGTTTTTTTACCATGCTTCGGGCTGGAATTTGTTTAAGATGGTAGTGAATCTTTGATTAAAATATTTGACTCTTTCCTTGGAACTCATAGTGGTAGAAAACAACTCATTCATCAGAGCTCTCGTAGTAGTTTCTTCTGCAAACTTATCTAGAAATTCTTTTTGAAACTTCATCCAACTATATATAGATCCTACAGGCAAGTTAAAATACCACATGGAGGTTGAATTATCTAATGTGTAAGGGAATTTAGCCGGCAAACCACGTCTTCATGTTGGACATTCATAAGTCTGATAGCTAGTATTAATTTCTTGATATGGTCTTTGGGCAGTTCTGAGGTTTCAGGATCAAATTTAGGAAGTGATTTCTCTGGGTGTCCGGGAAGGTTATGTACTCAGCCAAGGATAGCCAGAGCATCTCTGGCCAACCAAGGTTGATTATTTTTTGGTGGGTTTCCCCTTTTTTCATCATGGTCATTATAATCTTCAATATCTTCACATCCTGAGTTAAACCCTTCTTCGGAAAACTCATAGGGCTCGAAGAAGTTACCAACTGGGGTTTCGGGGATTAGATTTAGAGGATGTTCTATCTGGGTGAGAGTGAAATCTATTAGTTCTTCTATTGTGTGCAGGAAAACCTGGTCCAGGGATTCGACCATTGGCCTGCTTATTTGTTTTATTCAAGGAAGTAATGGAGCTAAGAGAAGCGCATCGATATTTCGGTCGTATGCTCTTGTGATTCTTCTGAATTGATTCAATTCCTCGTGAGGAAGAGCATAAGGTATATCAGGGAACAAGCATTCTTCCTCGTGCTAGGATGAGCTACTCATTTCAGGAGTACTTAGTGTGTGTGGGCTATATTGGGAATGACTAGCCATGCATGTCAGATGTTTTGAATCTATAGGTTGTCTGGGATATTATGTGAAATAATATTCAGCCATTCATTCTTCAGGCCCTCCTTCTAGCGCCAATTCTGTCGATGGGGCCTAAATCCCTTTAACTCAACAATAAGAACCAAACCCACCATTGAGGCCCAATTAGACTCTGTAGCGTTTAATGGTGGAATGGTTCTCCAGATCTTCCAATCCGACCAAAATAATTGATGGGATTTACGTTTTCTTGTGAAGGCTTTCTCCTCCAGTTCGGACGTTCTCATTTTTGTTTTTTTCTCTTAGGTAGGACTGATATAATACAAAGTTGGTATAAACCAACTAGGTAACAAAGTGGGATCAAACTAAACTACTGGAGAAGAGGTTGAGCTTGGGATAACCCTTTACTCTAGCGTGCAGGCAATGATCGTATACCACAGGTCTAGTACTAATATGTTAACCATGTGAATATTCCAATTACTAACTGAGATACAAATTATCAAAGAAAACATGCATGTGATAAACGAGGGCAAGTAAAATAATTCACTCAACTCTAATCATCAATCACATAATAACACAAAGATTCATTTTCATTATTAAAGAAATAACTGTAAAACATTGCATCAATACNATTGCATCAGATAACTTATCAATAGATTTAATATCTCTTACTCGTTACTGCATCCATTCATGATACAGAATAGGAAATAGTTCTTCTCCACATCCAATCATACACGCATTTGATGAAAACATAAACTTGTCTCTGGTCTAGAAGGACTTCTTAATTAAAGGCAGCCTTGAAATAGTTCTTAACAAAACCAAAAATGAGATTTTCTTGCAACAACCATCAACCCTTAACTAATCAGTCGATGCCCTTGTTTATAAAATAAAATAAACTAAAAATAACAAATAAAGTGCAAATAAGAAAAAACAAAATTCGCCACATGGCGTTCTCTCCTATGATTTTTTATGTCAGTCATCTCAAGATATCACTTAAGAGGGTGACTCCTCTCATACTCCGACCACTTGATGAACAAATCCTCAAAGGTGTTGGCATATGGGAATCAATGTTGTTCCATCGGTGTTGAGTAAATATCTCTGATCTCTACCACATGTGCCTGATACTTGACTATACTGGCACTTAACTGTTGTAGCACAACCCGAGATTTGATCAGGTGTTCCATAAATGTCACACCTGACCTGGAGTTGTGTCTGTCACCTTTGCTAGTTCTTTGGCCCAGGATGAATTTTGCTTGGTGTGCGATTTGACTATGTCGCACAAGTCAACGAAGTCATCAGGCGTACCAAACTAGGGGAGTCTGATATCCTTCATTGCCTTGTTTATTTTGAACTAGCTCTTCTCGCACTCGACCCATTTTCCTGAATCTCTCGATGAGGCTCTCGTGCCATATTTTCCCAATACTCGAAAGCATCTTTCCTGCAATGAAAATAAAATCCTTTAGAGACTGTGTATAGAGCAACACTGGGTAAAATATATGTATGAAGTGTAAGCATGAAAAATCTAGACTAGTACATACATGTAATGCTTGCTAAACCTGGTTATTTGATACTCAGGGGATCTCTGCAGCTTCAAATTGCTTGCTTCGCTTCTGTTAGCACCTTCATTTTTCTCTAGTTAGGGTGGGTCTTAGTCGGATTACATCCGTGTGACATAGCATGAAAGATCGAGTATGAAATAACATGAGATTCGAAGTCAAGCCAGTGGTCGATTGGCCCTTGGAGTCGGGAAAGGATGTCAGAGTTAAACACGTGTTAAGAGTACGAGTCTGTTCGAAAAGAGTCGGGTCCTGTCATATGGGAATTCATTAGGTGCCTCAGATTGAGGAAAGTTGTTTAAACAGAAGTCGTGCCGGCAAGTGCAGCAACCATCATCAGCTCATCATGAAGGTTGGAAGGATGAAAAATCACAGTGCTCATATCATGTCCACCTTGCAACTCCTATCAGTTGTACCTCACATGCACTGGAACATAGTCGTCGCACGAATGTGCCATAGAAAATATTCAGTTCATTTCAAAACATCCAGTTGTCATGAATTCAGTGTCCCCTAGCACATTTCAGCCTACTGCCTGCTCTATTATAAATTTTGGATGTTTTGCATGCATTCTACTTACCAGCTGAGCTTATGCATTGTTGGTAGTTCGTCTCACGAGCCCAGATTGATCAAGTTTTCTACCTCGAGCCCTCGCTAAGTTCCCCGCGCATAAGATAGATACGTTTTGCACCATGGGAACCCCTCAAAACATAAGAAAGGGCACACAAAGTAGCAAAAGTGTCAGGCTTGAGCCCCAAAGCGACTGGGATTTGTTCTTACTCCCAGCGGGCATCCTCGAGGTTTCAAAGGGAGTTTCCTTCATGTGCGTGGAAATGATGATATCACATCGTGTGAAGGTTGAACTGGAAGAATTTGCGGTGGAAGGAAGAACATTGGAAGACACGCCTCCCCAACAAAAGATACCCCAGAGAAGGGGCATACCAAGGAAGAACAAGGAATCTGGGGAAACCCAAGTCCCAAGCGAGCCGTGTGCAAGACCGGCTGCAGAGGAATTACTTATGCACGTTATTCGACTAGAGCCTATCGAAGACATGTGTTGGGAAAGTGGGAGAAGAACGAGGAGAACAGATGCCACAGGCACTAATGTTCGAGAGTCGACTAAGCAATTGAAACAGGCGCAACTTGCCCTTGTCGAACTCTACCATGAAAATAAAGAATTAAGGCGACAATTGGTGACAAAGACCCTTGAGGTGTCAACATCACAAGGCCGTGAAGGGATCATGACATGGATCAAGAGATAGCTTCGGGAAGCACAAGATATAACCGTTTAGTTGTGCGAAGCACAAAGGACGTTGGAAGAATATCCACCCCTATGACGAGACCTGTTGATGACCGAACCAAGAAAAAAAAACAGTTATGACATGGCCATACACAATTGTTTTCTATTTTGGGAAAGAGGTCATATGAAAGGCCATTGATCAGAGGAAGGCTCATTTCCTAGATTCTAGGGATAGTAGCTAGAGAGTCGAGCAACCCAAGTGGCGCCTTCCTCTAATAAATTTCATTTTTTCAATGTAAACTAGATTGGTTGGCCAAAAAGTGTAGAGAGCATCCAATGTATGTAATTTGATCTCGATCAAAATATAATGCAAAAGTCTCTAACTTTGATGAAAGGATTCTAATTGTAGCAGTTGGCTGTATTGTTTCTTTTCTTTGCATATGTATTTCCTGTGTTCTTTATCCATGTATTTTCTTGTCTGGTTTAGAACATATTTTCGAGCCTGGGATTCGTTGTGCAGCGCCACTTATTCGCGCCATTCAAATAAACTATATTTCCTCCAATTTAACTCTGAATACACCCTCAGTGGTGTTCTAATTTGTTTTTTGTGTTTTTCTCCCTGCCACACAACGATCTTACAATGAAGACTGTTACTCGCCTTGCTGACAAGGTATCGGGGATAGGGGACTGGGGACAAACCTATCACTAGTTTTCATGTGGATTAGCTTCCTCAAAACTCTTGATGCCGAAATGTTTTAGAAGTAGCCGATCGTAGAAAAACTTTTAGCGTGGTCCGAATGTTCGTTGCAGTTTGGTCTTCTCCATTTTCACTAAGCGTGTCGGGTATCGGCTATCGGCGATATCATTTCTTTCTTCGTTAACGTTTACTCTTTTCTCCTTTCACCGAGGCCAAAGGGGATCGGTTATCAGCGATATCATTGTGTGATGCTTGTCACAAAAGAAAACTTTATTTTTCCGATGCCGGTGAAGATCGGCACTCGGCGATTATGGTTTTTTCGAGTGATTTTCTTTCATCTTTTAATTCCTTCTGAAGATGAATTTGGGTGCATCGGGTGAAATGTTTTGGCTGTTGATTCCTTATTTAAGTGTTAAGTATTTTTTATTCATGGGGTTTTAGAGAGTTACACAAACCTAAAAATCTCACGGGAGTAAAAAAAACAAGCAAAGTCCAAACATTTCTCAAAAAGGGGTTGAATTCAAATAGTGCAAAGATTAAGTGGTACCCAAAAAGTGAGAAATTGACATAGAATTTTTAGGGTCTGTTGTATATACTTGATTGTTACTTACTGAATTGATACTTCTACTTGAGTTTCCACTGGACCGACCTCCTGTAAATATTCTTCTACCACTAATCACTTGTTGGTTAACCGATTTTTCTTCTTTAGATGTCTTAGCCGCACATGGGGTTGTGGGTTTCACACTAATTCATATATGGAATGGATAGCCTTTTTCTATGTCGGAACCCTGACCTATGGTTTTCCTCTCATATGTGGTGCATAATATTTCCTCAATATTCCCTATTGTGCAAAGATCCTCTACCTCTTCATCATCAATATCCAATCCCTCTTGCTCAACTGCTGCCCTCTTCTTACTATTGATCTTATATTGGTAGGGTCTTCTATTGCCTGTCACTCTTTCTTTCCTTATTATTTCCCTTTTTTTTCCTCATGCATCATTATAGGGTCCATTTCTCCCTCCTTCTGGCCTCCATCCAGATCCTTCTCCATATCTCAGATCTTCCTTTGTGCTTCCCCCAACTCCCCCATGCACGCATAGTGATTTAGCTATCTGATTCCATGGCCATCATGCCTTTATCATGCAATAAGATATTGATCGACATGTACAAAGACCTAATGTACCTCCCTTTGGGTCCCCTCAAAAAATCCTTCTCTGCAACAGTATATGACTTTGTTGTATCGACTACAAATTTAGTAATAAACCCTGGAGTAATACTGTCTAACCAAAAATCCACTACGTGTGTGAATTTATTATTAACCCTTTCCAATCGCACAATGTTCTCAGCATTCCACTCTACTGGACTTATTCGGTTAGTCGGATGAGTATCCTTCAACCTCAATATCCACTCCTGTAATACTTCTAGAAAATAATAGAAATATGCCTCATGCAAATCAATAAACACAAACCTCTACAAATACTGGCACAATGTATACCTAGAGCTTCTATTATCTTTCTGCGCGAACTCAAGCTTCTTTGTCTCCAACCATATTTCAATATTTTTCTTTGTAGGGTTCCATGGTATAAGCATTCCTTTCTACCACTGCATCTTCTTCATTGACCTTCTCGCCAAATCCCTTCTAGGTTGTTCTTTTTAGTTCCAGCCGACAATGGAACCATTTGTTGGATGTATGGGTTGACCCAGGTTCTACCTTAGTTCTCCAAAAAAAACCTATTCATCATCGACCTTTCTGATAAACCATAAGGCTACACCATGCATAGAGTGCATAGTTCAGTATCACCCAAGATGGCTTATGGGTGATTTCGTGACCCAAGTGTCTGCAATCATGGAAGGGATTGGGGATGTTCCTTTTACTTCTACTTATACTTTAACACACACCCTACCATAACATTCATCATATCTACTATTTTACCCATTCAATACCATTTATTAGGCATGATTATTCAAGTGTGCACTGTGAATAACTTCTATAGATGCATTCATCTAACTATGCATTCATCATAAAACATATTAAATCAACATAGCACACATAGAGACACCATTTTTACCGTGGTTCACCCCCCCTGGGATACGTCCACAAAGATATTATGCTTCCTATTATTATTCATCAAAAAGGGTCTTGTGTTGCACACATTACATCATGTTATAGTACTGGTGAGGCTGACCAATGTTGCACCAAGCTCCACATCTTGCGATCTGACCCTCAATTACATCTCAACATTGACTCCATCCAAGCTTCATAGCTCTCAACTAACAAATACTTCGACTCAAGACTTCAAAGTTTGATCCAAAAGTAGGTTCTTCACACACAAGTTCTAAGATACAATAATAATGATCCCCCTAGATATCTCATACATCCTTTATTTATACTACAAATTGGGTAAAAACCCTTACATTATGACTAAAAGAATCCTAACTCTAAGTGGACTCAACTTCTCCACTTTCTAACTACCTTCCACATAGTTCATCTTCGATCCAACCCTTCCTTGCTTTGAATCTATGTTGGTATTCCTTCTTTCCTAGCATGGTACATCCTTTTCCCTTGTGTCGCGCTACTTTTCCTTCTTTCTGGGCACACTCTACTTCCTTGGTCCTTTCCTTAACTATTTACCTTGTTTGTTGCGCTGAACACTGAAATTTCCTGCTCCAACACAAAAGATATAGGAAATATTTGAAAAAACAAACTTTCTCCTTAAACCG
>JASDQU010739826.1:172235-205157 GCA_032191745.1 Picea mariana | reverse complement strand
TTGATTTTCATCAAATGAAATCTATCCACTTACTTAGGATCAATGTAATTATGGCATGCTCCTAAATCAACTAAAATTGAAATAGGTTGATTAATAATATTACCTTCCACCTTAATCATATGGGATTGATGTTCTACCTATCGATCTTCTAGGGATGCATAAATCCATGGAATTTTCTACCGATGTATTTCACTGTAGTATCCTCCTAAATGGTGTGAACTGTCCTCATTTTGTCTTCTCTATGATGGAAATATTTATACAAGTGATCTCCTTTACATCCACAACATTTTATTGGCATCCTTCCCCTTTTTCCCAAGGAGTATTCCATCTTGGATTCATTCTTAGTAGGATTATTTTGTTGATATGTATTAGGAATATTTTTATTGAAAGAAGGCTTGAATCCCTTCCTTCGTTGATCTTATTTCTCCTTCTTCTTATCCTTCCAAAACTTATGAAAATTTTCTCTTCCTTTGCCTTTCTAATATAGGTACTTGGTATTTCTTATAGTCTTTGCCAAAGTCTTAAGTTCATCAAATTCAATTTTATCTTTGTAAAAATATGGAAATCCACATAATAAGATGTGTATTTCAACTTTTCTTCTTTTATAAATCCCACATACCTTAGCATATCCAAGAACTTCTTTTCATATTCTTACATGGTCATGCTCCCCAACTTGAGTTAAAATAACTCCTACATATTCTTGTCATGGTAGTGCTCTGAAATATACTTCTATTGGAAGTATTTCTTGAATTTCTTCCAAGAAATAATTTTTTCATCAATGTAATTGACTTTCTTTAACTGGTCCCACCAAATAAAATGTTTTCCATGTAAATGGCATATGGCAATCCTAGCTTCTAGGTTAGACGAGTAGTTATGCAACTAAAAATATTTTTTGATTCCAAATAACCAAGTTTCAGCATCATCTCCCTTTTATTTTCACCATCAAATTTTGGTGTCTTAAGCTTCATAAGCTCTCCTTGTAGATTATCCAACTCATATATTCTTCTTTGATGCCTAACAAGGGACACTTTTGGTATACTCCTTGACTCTTCAAATGTATACAACTTCTTGGATGGATGAGTATGTGAGTAGTTATGTATTTTATCTCTATTATCCCTTCCCGAGTGTATGTATCCTCTATATTTATCCCTCCTTGCATGAGGTATGCCTTCTTCCTCATGTGTTGAACTTGATCCATTTTTCATTATCCTTTGTAGTTGGTTTATGATTTGCAACAACTGAGTATTTATTCAATTTTTCTCCTCTTGGGATCTTGTTATATTGTCTTTATCATATCTATAAAATTTTACTTACACTCTCAAATTTCTCATAGTCTCTACCAATTCGATTAGCTCCACCTTACTCCTATGTCCATTAGATTCTCTCTTCATTACCTAGACTGATATTTAGGCATCTAGATTCTCCTTCATGGATGTAGGTTGTTTGTGATTATTCCATGTCTCTAATCTACAATTATGAGTTTGACTTGATCTAATTATGCCCCTAATTTGCCAAAATGTGCAAGCAATCATTTCCATTAGTAATTATGCATATTATAAAAGAATTGTAAATTACTACTATAGGTATTTTTTTCTTATCAATTTATGAAGAATAATAACAAATTTATATAGATTCTAATATTTCAAGATTACTCTCCTCTTAATTATATTTCCAATGACTATTCATATTCCTCAATCTGATATTTGAGTTGAAAATTATGGCCTTCTAAAAAAACCATTTTCACCTAATTTGTGCACTTTTTCCACTGGTATAATTTTAACTAGGAGGCCCACTTTCGTTACCTACATAAAAAAATCCATGAGGAACCAAGAAAACTTAAATATTAGGCACTGATAACATTAATTATACCAAAATGACAAAATGGTACCAACTGTGGATTCTCCGACAAATAATTTTGAAACTCCTCACCACAGAAATCTGAAAACAATAACATTAATTATGTTGAACACAAAAAAACTTTTAGAATATCAATATGTTTCTCCAATCAAATTATACAACAATATGGAATTGGAAACTTTGTCCCCTTTTACACTTTCTCCAAACTTCAAATTTTTAGCAAAATTGGCTATCTCCCAAACTGGACACTTCTGGGAAATATTTACTAAGGAGAAAGTTGTCTATATTTATGAGAAGGAAAAATTTTGAGTAAATACAATTTTCCAGTTTTATGATTTGGGGTCCCTTTTCCTCCTTTGAAAATCCCCCCAAAATGGCCTCAAATAGTGGATTTTGGCATGTTTCATCATCCCCATTCCAAACCCATTGGAATATGGCCAAAATATCCTATCTTCATGTCTATTTCTCTGTCTCATTGTAATAATATCATTAGAAACATAGGCTTTGTTAGAGAGTACTAGTTTATTCTTCAAAAATCACTAATTTACAATTTATGGTGGGCAAAGGCCAAGGCAGACACCTATGCAATGTTGGGGCTGTAATGGAGATCATAAGTATAGATATTGACCTCAAAGAAAGGACAAGGTGAGATTTGTTCACAACGTTCAACTAGTAGAAACAGTGGAGGACATGGGCAGAATAGTACCAAGGATCTATGTAGACCTGGACAACAAGCAAGTTGAGTTTCAATCACACATGATTGAAGTTGAAGGTATGATCAATAACCATTCCTTTACTATTTTAATTGATTCAAGGGCTATTCATAACTATATATATCCTAAGGTAGTGAAAATATTTCAATTACCAATAAGAAAGCATGGGAAATCTTGGGTGTTGCAACTGGCTACAGAAGCCAAGAGAAATTTTGTTGAGTTGGTTAAATCATGTCTAGTGGGCATGAATAGACTAAGTACCAAGGAAAATTTGAACATCTTGCCTTTGGGATCATATGATTGCCTAATTGGTATGTATTTGTTGGACTAACACCATGCAATATTAGATTGTCATAACAAGGAATTCACTTTCCTGGATGAGGAAGGAAATCATAGAACAGCCCAAGGAATTCCCAGGGTAGTTACTATCCGAGAAATCTCAGCAATGCAGCTAAAGAAGTGTTATAGGAAGGGTTGTCAAATATTTGCAGCCCATATGGAGGAAGAATATAAGGATAAGGTGTCAAATCTAGAGCATCATGCAGTCCTGTAATATTTTGAAGATGTGTTCAAGGAGGTACCAGGACTACCCCCAAGGAGAGATATTGATTTATCTATAAATTTGATGCCTGGGGCAACTCCAGTATCAAAGACTCCTTACAGAATGAGTACACCAGAGCTGAAGGAGTTGCAAATAAAGCTTGAAGATCTTCTGAAGAAAGGTTATATACGCCCAACTGTGTCACCTTGGGGTGCCCTAGTCTTGTTCATGAAGAAGAAAGATGGGACATTAAGATTGTGCATCGATTTCAGATAGTTGAATAAAGTGACTATAAAGAACAAGTATCCTCTACCAAGGATTGATGATCTCTTCGATCAGTTGAAGGATGATAGAATATTTTCAAAGATAGATCTCAGGTCAGGATACCATCAGGTGAGGATTAAAGAGGAAGACATCAGCAATACCTCCTTCAAGATAAGGTATGGTCATTATGAGTTCATAGTGGTGCCATTTGGGTTATCAAATGTGCCAGTTGTTTCATGTGCCTTATGAATGGTGTTTTTTGAAAATATTTAGACAAGTTTTTCATTGTCTTTTTGGATGACATCCTTGTATATTCCATATCAGAAGAAGAGAATGAGCATCATTTGAGGATGGTGTTGCAAGTGCTAAGAGAGCATCAGTTGTATGCCAAATTGAGCAAGTGCGCATTTTATCAAAACATAATTCACTAGTTGGGGCATATCGTATCTGAAGAAGGGATAGCAGTGGACCCTGAAAAGATTGAGGCCATTAAAGGGTGGACAACACCTAAAAATGTGACAGAAGTTAGATCCTTCATGGGTCTAGTTGGCTACTATAGAAGGTTCATTGCAGGGTTTTCAAGAATAGCTCATCCCATCACTTCCTTGCAAATGAAGGGGAAGAAGTTTCAATGGACGGAAGAATGTGAAAAGAGCTTCCAACAATTGAAGAAATTGTTAACCAATGCTCCAATTCTGAAGATTGTAGATCCGAATAAAGATTGTGTGGTTTTCATAGATGCATGGAAAGAAGTTCTAGGTGGAGTCCTTAGCCAGAATGGGTTTTTGATATGTTTTGAATCTAGGAAATTGAAAGAGCATGAAAGGATCTATGCAATTTATGATTTGGAGTTGGTAGCCATATTACATGCTTTGAAGAAGTGCAGGTACTACCTCATGGGAAAGAGGTTTGAGTTGAGGAAAGAACATATCGATCTGAAATATTTGTTTGATCAACCAACTTTGAATGTTAGGCAGAGTAGATGGTTGGAATTCCACTATGAGTATGACTTTGATATCAATCACATCAAAGGAAAGGAGAACAAGGTGGTTGATGCACTCAGCAGGAGAGTGCATGAATTGCATGTTACAACCGTTAGCATGTATTAGATAGATCTTAAAGGAATAATTTCCGAGACCGCAAAAGTTGATTTGCAGTACATGGAATTGGTAACAAAATTGGAGCAAGGTAAAATGCAGCAGAAAGATGAACATTAAGAATTGGAAATTGATGGAATTCTCTTGTACATAAACAAAGTTTATGTACCCAATTCTCCTGAATTGAGGAGTGTGATTTTAAAACAAATGCACAATGTACCTTATGTGGGACACCCAAGATATCAGAAAACAGTTTCAGCAGTCAAGAGCCAATATTATTGGTCGAGCATGAAGAGGGAGATCGTTGAATACATAGCTAAATGATTAGAGTGTCAAAGGGTAAAGGCTGAGCATAGACACCCAGTTGGGTTACTGCATTCATTACCCATTCCTCAGTGGAAGGGGGAAGTGGTGACAATGGATTTCATCATTGGATTTTCCAGAACAAGCGAGCAGCATGATGCAATCATGGTGGTAGTGGACAAGCTTACTAAAGCTTTCCATTTCATTCCTATGAAGGTTACTCACAAGGAAACCAATGTTGTTGATATTTATATGAGGTAAGTAGCATGATTGCATGGTATTCCCAAGACAATTGTGCCTGATAGAGACCCAAAATTTACCTCAAATTTTTGGAGAGGATTATTCAAGGGGTTCATAACGAACTTGAACTTCAGCATAGCCTATCATTCTGAGTCTAATGGGAAAACAAAAAGATTAAATCAAGTGATAGAATATATGCTAAGGATGTATGTGACGGACAAACCATCTAAATGGAAAGATTATCTACACTTGGTAGAATTTTCCTACAATAATGGGTATCAAGCATCACTGAAGATGAGCCTGTTTGTAGCACTTTATGGCAGAAAGTGCAACACCTAATTAATTTGGGACAACCCGGCTGATAGGGTAGTGGTTGGACCAGATTTGCTCAGGGAAATGGAAGAGCAATTGTTAAAGATAAAACAGAATTTGAAGGTTGCCCAAGATAGGAAGAAAATCTATGCTGACAAGAATAGAACTCACAAGGAATTTAAAGTGGGGGATCATGTTTTCTTGAAGGTGAAAGCCAACAGAAGTTCCCTGAAGCTGGGAAATTGTTCCAAGTTGGTAGTCAGATATTGTGGTTCGTTTGAAATCCTAGAGAAAATTGGTCCAGTAGCTTATATGCTTGCATTGCCTGCATCTATGTCTATACATATTGTATTTCATGTCTCATTTCTTAAGAAATATATACTTGGTGCTAATCATGTTATTGATTGGAATGTGATTCAGGTGGAGCAAGAAAGTGCCTTTCAGGTGCATCCGGTGCACATACTGGACCAGAAAAACAAGAAGCTCCGGAATTGATCCATAGGGCTTGTAAAGGTTCGATGGACCTAGTACGGTCCTGAGGATGCAACATGGGAGCATGAAGATGTTATGTGGGCAGAATACCTACATCTTTTTGAAGATTTTGAAAATATTTTTGATGTTATGTAAATGATTTGCACTAAGGACAATGCAAAAATAAGGGAAGGGGATTGTAACATCTCAAGTCCAAGCCCCGATTGTAATTATGAATGTAACATGTTTTGTAGGCCGGTGAGCCAAGTATTTATAAGTTGGTAGGCTTATGTGTTTATTAGGCCGAAGAGCCTAGATTTTAAAGGCTAGGGGCCTATTTTGTACATGTAAATATTCATATTATTAATATAAACAACATCATTTTGTGTAGACCTACCGTGAAGAAAGAGTATGGGGGACTAAGCTCCACTAGGTTGGGTAAGGGAGGGGGGTTGAGAGACTAGGAAAAGGGGATAAGCTTGAGGGATTAACCCAAGGGAATATTATAATCTATTTCCTTAGATTACTAAATTTGGGGGAAATAAACCCAGTTATCTTAAGTTCCATTGGGAGGAGGAATGGGTTCCAAGTGGAGAAGAACGTGCTCCTGTAGAGAAGTGTCACCGAGGATGCATGAAGATTTATGTGGGAATTTTCACCATTGTTGGGGGTTCATGAACGATTATGGCCATATTTCTGGGGGATTTTGCTCTCAGCATTGGGACCAGAGGATCCATCTGTTGCCCCGATTCACTCACGCAGTCAGCCTATTCCTCCATTATTGAAACCTTTACCTTCATGAACCTGTGTAAATTGTTGATTCCTCCCTTGCCTTACCAGAGTTTTCTACTATGGTTATCTAGTTGACTTAAGATATGGTTTGAAGAGGCAGGTTGCCAAGCCTGTGTGTAACTCTCCCAGGTGAGATAGTGTGGATAGAATAAGCAGGTCGTTAGGCCTGTGAGAAAATATATCCAGGTGAGAGAGTGTGTTGAGGAAGTGATTTCTCCTAGAGGAAGTCCAGTAGCATCTACAAAGCTCTGAGAATTATTGATCTTGCATGTTGTTGAATCCCAAGGAAAGGGAGATGTAGCAGCCGATGGACTGTTGGACAGTGAAGGTGTACACTCCTAGGGTGGAACAAACATTTGGGGAATAAGAGTCTGTGAGTTGTGGGCGTAAGTGGCTCCTTGGAGAAAATACTTCATGTTGTACTGTGCAACTTCCTATTGTCCCTGCCTAGCCTAGGAATCCCTTACCCAATGGAGTTTACTCCCAGCTTGAGGGTGACCCACTGCTAAGAGTGATGAGCAACATGATCTATGGTTTGGAGGTTCATGGAAGGTCTACACGCAGTTGGTGTACTTCAATTAAAAGATAAGTACCATTTCCAAGTTTGGTTACATGTTGTGTATTTATATATGTTGTTATATTTATGGGTTTTGTCTGTGATTATTGCATGTATGCTTTTACTGTTATTTCTACATTATGTTGTGTGATAGCATAACGTAAATCATCTGTTAAATATTGGTATATGTTATTGTCTCTTCCGCAAGAATATGTGTATGTAGAGAATGTTTATGTCTAGTTAAAATCGCATTATATATGTGTGTGTGCTCGAGCATGTTAGTTTTCTAAGGTAGCGTTTATTGGCCTAGTGGTGGTTGGGGACGTTACAAGTTGGTATCAGAGTGAAAAGTATGTTTACAATTGATGTTTCCTGGCCTGTTGATGGTTGGGGACGTCACAAATTGGTATTAGAGTGTTATCTAGAGTAACATGGCCCGAACTTGGTGGTCGGGGACGTTACAAATTGGACCCATGGAATGTTGTTGAGGAAGGCAAGAAAAGAGAGGAAATTCATAGGCAGAAAAAGAGGAGGCAAGAAGAAGAGTCGGGGGACCATTTCTAAAGAGGGAGAGCATGTGCAGCTCTCTGGTTCTGAAGAGAACTAAAAAATGAATTTGTTATGGGTACAGCAATTTGTTGGGAAACATTTTTTAGTTCAAGATGATAAATGGGGTTGTAAAGAATATGAGTGATTGAGGAAGCACTCATTGAAGACCCCCTTCCTTGGTGGAGAGAAAACCAATTTTTCGAGCTCATGTGGGAAGAGGAGAGCGGGCTCCATCCCTGGCTGTTGTTGAACAAAAGGAAGATTCTCTCTCAAAGCACCATGATCTAGCTATGAGGTGGTCAATGATAAATTCGTCTAGGAGTTGTTGTTCCTATAGTTGGGTGGAAAAGGGAACCCCTTTCAGCAGTTTCATCACTATCTGGTTTCTGTATAAGTATATTCTGTTAAATCTCTGTAGTGCTTAGATCAGAGAAAATTTACATTATGTTTTAGAACTGGGTAAGTTTATTTCTTACAAAAGTAACTTGAGAAATTCAAGTAAAATAAAGAGAATGTCTTAGTTGAAGCTCATTTGATTTAATTTCTTATCTCTTGACTATTTGTGTGCTAGAATAAGATTTTTGGGAGTGGATGTTGTGGTTGACTGTGTTGTATATTTTAATGCATGTTGGGGAATTGATGCCTGAACAGTTAAAAAATATCTATAACACCTCTGAAAGAAGAGAGAGTTATTTTTCTACGTAATAGTGCTTCATTTTAGTATTTCCTCAAATCCCCTGCCAGAAAAGTTAGAAGATATCAGATTTGTGTGGACTTTAGGAAATAATCTCAAATATGGGAAAACATTAAAAGTCCTTATAAATAATCATTGAGGAAAAATAATTAGAACATAAACATGAAATTGGTCTAAATGAATTAAAATACAAAAGTTCTCAAAATTCTATTTGGGGCATAAATAAACATTTATGTTTAAATTGTGTTAAATCTCTTAAATTTGGGAAGAATCCCCTTAAATTTTGGTGGGCAGTAAATCCTAGTAGAAACATCGAGTTTACTGTGGAGGTAAATCTTTGTATTAGGACCATTTCCCTCAAATTTAGTAAGAGTAGTAAAGCACAATAATAAGGAAATAAAATTATACTCATTTACCCATGAGAAGCGAGAGATTATAATTATATTTTAATTTACATGATGGAGAAATCTCCTTGGAATATAAACTTTTATTAAATCTCTTTATAAAGCCTAGAAAACTATATTTTTCCTTTCCTTATTTTTTTGTAAAAGAAAATAATTTTCCTTTAAATCATTTAGGTAACAAAACTGAGTAAAAATATGGAAATATATGTATATATGTCTATATACACATCATTGTTATTATTATTATTATTATTATTATTATTATTTTATTATTCTGAAAATGCAGGGTAAAGCCCCTAGAGCATAAACTACCTGAGACCAAAGAGAACAGGGAATAAATGGTGACCAGATGCTTTAACCTTCTCATAGTCTTCGAAACTATGGGAGTTCAGATCTCTGGGGCTCCAAGATGTTTGGGTGATGGGATTCCATGAGACAAAGTTGTCGAATACCCGAACCCTTCATTTCCCTGAGCAAGGTTGCATAAGTAATAAATACAATTATTTAAATTGATGTATTTAATGTGATCAATTAACGAAATTAATTAATATAATATACCTTTAATACAATATATATTATATTATAATCCATATTATTTCACTGTATTTAAATGACAACGTAATTACAAGTGGTCCCCTTTTGGGACTTTGAAGCTTCGGGACTACGGGGCTCCAGGAGAATTGAGTATAAAGGATGTGTGGGATAGCCGAAGGAGATTGAACCGGAGAACATGTAAATGAATCCAACTCCTTTGATTATAAAATGATCTGGTAATGTGTGCCAATGGGGTCACTTCGAAGCTTTGGGGCTCCACGATATTGGAGTATAAGGAATGTGGTGGAGAGCCAAAGGGGGTTGACCCAGAGTTCTCTCTCTCTCCCTTATTTTAAATATTAATAAAATATTGGAGACCTTGTAAACTTGGGCGCAATATCCAAAAATATATAATATAATATTATATATTTTAAGTGAGTTATTTTGATATTGGCACGTATTAAAGTAGAAACCCTCTTTACCCTTTTTAATTTAATATTTAATGTGAAGTCACGTGTAAGTGTGGACCCTTCAGGAGTTTGAGGCTTCGAAAGTTCAGAGCTTCAGGACTCTGGGATGTTGGGGAAGATAGAGTGTAAGAGAAAAATGGCCAAAGGCCGAACCTAATTTCCTGTATCCTAATGTTATAATAAACGTTAAGAGGAATTAATTATATTATATGATGATATAATAAATTAATTTGCACAAAGGTATAGTAGGAGTTGGACCCTCTCCATAACTTCGACATTCGAGAGATTTGGTTCATAAAATCCTGATGAGGAATCTTCATCGAAGCCGAAGGCTTAAGTATTAATGGGTATTGAGAGTCCTAAGTGCTCCTTTGATATAAATTAATCATATTATAATATAATTAATAAAAGGATAATTTGTGGTTGAATATAGTTAATCATTTTCCTAGTAAATAAATAAATATGCATATGTGTGTGTGTGTGTGTGTGTGTGTGTGTGTTAAGTCACATGAAAATGCAGCATGTAGTTGTGTGTCGAGAAGGAATTGAATTATATACCTTAATTAAGGTTAATCAACTTAAGTATATTATGGAGAAATTAACCTCATTGTGTTATAATATAATTACTCATAATCATCATATGAGTAATTTATTGAGTTAGTGTTAAACTACTTCTAAGGGGGGAAAGAGAAAGTAAAAACCTCAGTAATTACTGGGCCATGGGTATTAGGTTAAGAAAAAATTAATTGTTGGATAATTAGTTGTGGCGAATAATTATCCTTAATGAGGTTTAAGTAATCAATTACCAAAGAATGGTATTCTACGAAATATTAATTAAGTATTTTAATTGGACTATAGGAGAATGACTATTGTCATCATCTAGTCATGCAAGCCTAAGTGCCCTGTGGTGACATGGCGAATTGATGTTGATTAAGAACATCATTTTGATGGTGCATGTTAGTATTCAATGGGTTGACGAGTCAAGTGGGGTCCAGTAGGATTGGTGAACCTTAGGTGTTGAATGGATCCTAACTAAAGTTTAGGAGGTCTAGCATGCATCAAGACTATCCATCGAGAGAAAGGGATTAGTCCTTGATACCCATTCGTCGGAGGTAAACGAAACATTTCTACCCCATCCCTTAAAAGAGTACTTAGGGGTCGGGTGTGTGACAGAGCGGGAAGCAACACTTTCCCTGCTTGGGCTCATGAACGAGTCACATAAAATTTTATTAGAGAAATTTTAAAGGGTAACACCCTATCTTACCCTATTCATAAGAAGCTTATTTAAACCACTATTGAAGAGAGGAATGAAACTTTATGTTGTTGTTATATGTTTTAAAAATCTGAACTATGTGTTTCTAGTGTTCCAAATAATGAAGTTGAATTCACCTTACGAATTGTATGTGTTGTCCATAAACTAGTAAATACTTAACCAACAAAAAATGTTTTATCATCACTCAAACAGTGAGTGGCTAGCAGGAAAAATTCAGCATAAAGAATGGTGACACACCATGAGTTGGGGTAAATATCGCAAAATAGAGAAGAAGAATTTGATGAGAGGAGGGTGGTAGAAACCCCTCCGGATTTGGACGAAACTGTAAGAATCCTCATGGAATAATTACAGAGTCATAAGGATGACAATGAAAGGTTGATAAAAGAACAAGAAAAATAAACTAAAATTAATGCAGTCCTACTGCAAATCCTATCAGATATACAAAGGTAGCTGCAACATGGGCCAGCAACCAGTAATGTGGATAGACATCATACTAAGAAAAAACATAGTCCACCTGAGATACAAAAGCATGGTCCTGAAAGTGGCCACACAAAGAGGAGAACCTCAAAGAAGGCCCAACATGGAGCCAAGAGACATTCAATGGAAGAATCCTCTAGTGAGGAAACTGACAAATCCAAGGAATTTTCTAGTAGTGAGACTAGTTCACATTCCCAGAGGAGAAGAAAGAAGAGGAAACATTCCAAGAGCCATGACCCTGAAGAGTTTAAGAAATCCAAACAACCCACCTTCCTTGGAGAAATTAAAAAGGGAGAAGAAGAAGAAGTTTGGCTACTTGGCTTGAAGAAGTAATTCAGATTCCATGGCTACTTTGAAAACATAAAGGCTTGAATAGCCATTTTCAACTTGAATGGAAAGGCCTCCATTTGGTGGGATGAACTTAGGAATGTGAAAGGAATCCATGAGAAGGAATTGTCATGGAAACAATTTGAGAAATAATTTAAGAAGAAGTATATGTCTGAAAAATACTTTTATGGGAAGACCAAGGAGTTCTATAAAAACAAGCTAGGGCATCTCACAATAAATGAATATATCAACAAATTTCTTGAGTTGATGAGGTATGTGCCCTACATAAAGGATGAAAAGGTAAAGATGCAATGGTTTATTAGTGGATTGCATTAGTCCTTCTGAGACATAATTGAATTTGATGAACCAAAGACTTTAGAAGACACTATCTGGAAGGCAAGGTACTGCTATGAGCAATTAAAAAATAAGGCAGAACCTCATAAGGACCAGAAGAAGAAAATTAATTTGGGATTCAAGAATAAAGGGTTTAAATCCTCAAGATTTAAGAATCATGGGAAAATATCTAAGATGAGCCTTGCTACTAAAAGTGTATATCAACATAATTTTCCATCTCAGAGTGGTAATAAACCCTTTGGATCAGCCCTAGGTAAGACTTATAATACAAAGAGAGAACCCTTGAAATGTTGGGGTTGTCGAGAAGAACATCTACTAAGAGAATTCCCACATAGGAAATAGTAATCAAAGATTCTACAACATCTAGGAGGCTACCATAGTCAATGATGTGGCTAGGAGCATGCCACAAATTTATGCAGCCCTAGATAATAGACAAGCTAACCACCAAGCTTCAGTGGTGGAGATGGAAGGTATGATTCTCAACCATCTAGTTTCCATTTTAATTGAACCCAGTTCTAATCTAAGTTATGTTTCCCCTAAAATTGTTGATCAATGTCAGTAAGTAAAACATGCTAAATCATGGTTGGTACAACTAGCCATCGAAACCAAAATAAAGGTAACAAAGGTCATACTAGCATGCCAATTCATTATGAATGGATTACCCACCCAAGAAACCCTAAACATGCTCCCTTTAGGATCTTATGACCTGTTGATTGGCATGGACTAGTTGGATTCCCATAAAACCAAGTTATATTGTTACAATAAAAATTTGGAGTGTGAATATGAAGAAGGGAGAAAAATAACCCTACAAGGAATTCAAAAGCCTGCCTCAATGAGACAAATATCAGCCCTTCAAGTGAAGAAGTATTGCAGAAAAGGATGTCCTTTGTATGCAATACAAGTGTTGAAATATGTTGAGGACAATGAACCAAGCCTAGAGGACCATCCTATATTAAGAGAGTATAAATATGTGTTTCCAGAAGAGGTACCGGGTCTACCTCCAATAAGAGATATTGACTTTTCAATAGAACTTGTGCCCGAAGCGGTGCCAATGTCTAGAACACCCTATAGAATGAGTACATCAGAGCTAGTTGACCTCAAACTATAGCTAAAGGAGATGTTGGAAAAAGGTTACATTCATCCTAGTGTGTCTCCTTGGGAAGCACCAGCTTTGTTTGTGAAGAAGAAGGATGGCACACTCAGGTTTTGCATAGACTATAGACAACTCAATAAGATGACCATTAAGAATAAGTATCCCTTGCCAAGGATCAATGACATGTTTGACCAATTAAGAGGTGCTACAACTTTCTCCAAGATTGACTTGAGGTTTGGATACCATCAAGTCTGAATTAAGGATGAAGATATCCACAAAAAAACCTTTAGGACAAGATATGGGCACTATGAATTTGTGGTGGTGCCATTTGGGTTTACCAATGCACCAACCACTTTTATGTGCTTAATGAATAATGTACTCAGTAAATTCTTGGACAGATTTGTGTTGGTTTTCATTGATGATATCCTAATCTATTCTAAGAGTATGGAAGAGAATGAATAACATCTCAAGTTAGTGCTTCAAGTGCTAAGACAACATCAGCTCTATGCTATGTTTAGTAAGTGTGACTTTTTCCAAAAACAAGTCCATTACTTAGGCCATGTTATTTCTAAAGAACGAGTGGCAGTTGATCCTGACAAGATCAAATCCATTATGGATTGGCCTACCCCAAAATATGTATCTGATATAAGATCCTTTATGGGCCTAGCAGGATACTATAGAAGGTTCATAAAGGGATTTTCCAATATTGGTTGCCCAATCACCTCCCTTCGAAGTAAATTCATTTGGACATCAGAATGTGAAGAGAGATTCCAAAAGCTGAAATACCTTCTAACCAATGCACCTATGTTGAATAATGAAGACTCAAACAAGGACTTCCTTATGTGTATAGATGCCTGCAAGGAAGGGCTCAGAGGAATCCTTATGCAAGAAGGACATGTGATTTGCTATGAATCCAAAAAATTGAATGAACATGAAATCAATTATGTGACCCACAATTTGGAATTGGTTTCCATAGTACATGCTTTAAAAATGTGGAGGAATTACCTCCTAGGTAGAATATTTGTACTTATGACAGACCATAGTGGGTTTAGATATTTGTTTGATCAACCAAAACTCAATGCTAGACAAGCTAGGTGGATGGCTCCCCTTAGTGAATTTGATTTTGAAATCAAACATATTAAAGGAAAATAAAATAGGGTGGTTGATGCCCTTAGTAAAAGTATGAAAGTGATTCACTTGGAATATGTAAGCACATGTGAATCAAATGTCAAGGAGAGAGTCAAAAGTGCACAAGAAACAGATGCATTTTTTAATATTGTGAAATCATACCTAGAGCAAGAGCCCACATGGATGACGTATGAGGGCTATCAAATGTTGAATGATGACCTTATAAATTACAAAGGTAGGTTGTAAATTCCAAATTGTGATGACTTGAAGAGGTTCATAATGGATGAACTACATAAAATACCATATACTGGTCATCCTGGTTATCAGAAAATGATCACAACCACTAAGAAACTGTTTTATTGGCCTGGAATGAAAAAGGACATATTTTATTACTTAGCTAAATGTCTAGAATGTCAACAGGTTAAGGCAGAGAACCGACATCCAACAGGGTTTTTTCATCCCCTACCAATTCCAAAATGGAAATGGGAAACCATCTATATGGATCTCATCACAGGATTTACTAAATCAACCAAGCATAATGATGCCATTATGGTAGTTGTGGACAAATTGAGCAAGGTTGATCACTTTATTCCCGTCAAGTCAACTTGAAAGGAAATAGATATTGCAAGTATTTTCATGAAAGGGATATTTAGGCTACATGGCTTGTTTAAGGAAATCATATCAGACAGAGATACAAATTTTTAGAAATCTTTATTTGCAAGTTTTGAAACTAAATTTCTATTTAGTATAGCATATCACCCTCAAAATAATGGGTAGAAAGAGAGCGTAAACCAAGTTTTAGAGGATGTGTTAAGGATTCATGTGATGCATCAAACCAAAAAGTGGGAAGACTACCTACCACTGGTAGAGTTTGCTTATAACAATGGTTATCCAAAGTCATTGAAGATGAGCCCTTTTGAGGCCCTCTATGGTAGACAATGCAATATTCCAATCAATCGGAATAGCCCAGTAGATAGAATTACACTCGGACCAGATATGTTAAAAGAAATGGAACAAAAATTAGTTCAAATAAAACAAAATATGAAAATAGCTCAAGATAGACAGAAAATCTATGTAGACAGAAAAAATACTCCTAGAGAGTTCAAAGAAGGGGATCATGTGTATCTCTGAGTTAGGCCCAGAAAAAGTTCCTTGAGAATGGGATATTGTGCCAAGATGGCACCTCGGTATTGTGAAACCTTTGAAATTTTGGATAGAGTGGGAGTTGTAGCATATAGACTCACACTTCCTCCCACAGTGAAGGCACATAATGTTTTCCATGTTTCGTAACTGAAGAAATATGTACATGATTTTAATCATATAATTGATTGGTCTGTGATTCAGTTGGAACCAGAGGGAGAATTCCTTCCAGATCCACAATGCATAATAGACAGGAAATAAATCTCACTCAGGAACAGAACCATTGCACAAGTCAATGTGCAATGGAAACACTTTGGTCCAGATGAAGCTACATGGGAAATGGAGGATGTCATGAAACAAGAATACCCATTTTTGTTTAATGTTGTACATACATAGCACATTGGCAGGTAGAACATCGAGGATGATGTTCCTATAAGGGGGAGGGGATTGTAATACCCCTGTTTCCCCCAACTTGTAAATATAACTATAACCTGCCAAAATACTATGGGCAAGTTGAATATGTGTGGATGTTGGGATTGATGAACCTTTTCGTTATAAAAGATAATGTTTATATTCATGTTACTAAATAAAATGGAAAGTGTTGCATAATTGTTGAAGGGGTTCGCCTAAGTAGATCATGATGCATGAGATAGATGGTGAGAGGAACCAATAATGGATGAGATGACCCCTACCATACCAGAACTCTAGTGAATCTAAATTATTCAGACCCAGAGCAGTCCTCTAACCTATAAAAATAAATTACCAGTCAGGTTGGTAGTTGGGAAGTTCTCCTCAAGAGTCAATGAGGAGATGGGAAGAGTACCCATCTGAAAAATTCTTGACTTGACCCATGAAATTGGGAATTGGACCAACGAAATATTGTTGAGGAAAGCTAGGAAAGAGAGGAAATTCGTGGGCAAAAAAAGAGGAGGAAAGAAGATGAGTCAGGGGATCATTTTTGAAGAGGGAGAGCATGTGCAGCTCTCTGGTTCTAAAGAGAACTAAAAAATGAATCTGTTCTGGGTACAAGAATATTTTGGGCAGCATTTTCAGTCCAAGATGATAAATGAGATTATAGAGAAGATGAGTGATCGAGGAATCTCTCATTACAGACACCCTTGCTTGGTGGAGAGAAAATTGATATGCCAAGTTCCTGTGGGAGGAGGAGAGTGACCTTTGTCCCTAGCTGTTGTTGAACAGAAGGAAGAGTCTCTCTCAAAGCATCATGATCTAGCTAGGGGGTGGCCAGTGATAAATCCATCCAGGAGTTGTTGTTCCTACATTTGGGTGGAAAAAAGGAACCCCTTTCAACCATTGCATCACTATCTGGTCTCTAGATAAGTATATGTTGTTAAATCTTCGTAGTGCTTAGATCAGAGAAAATTATACATTATGTTTTAGAACTGGGTAAGTTTATTTCTGACAAAAGTGACTTAAGAAATTCAAGTAAAATAAAGAGAATGTCATAGTTGAAGCTCATTTGATTTAATTTCTTATCTCTTGACTATCTGTGTGCTAGAATAATATTTCTAGGAGTGGATGTTGTCATTGACTGTGTTGTATAGTTTAATGCATGCTAGGGAATTGATGATTGAACAGTTAAAAAATATTTATAACACCTCTGAAAGAAAATATCTATAGTGATCCATTTTAGTATGTCCTCAAATCCCCTACCAGAAAAGTTAGAAGATATCAAATATGTTTGGACTTTATGAAATAATCTCAAATATGGGAAAGCATTAAAATTCCTTATAAATAATTATCGAGGAAAAATAATTAGGACATAAACATGAAATTGGTCTAAATGAATTAAAATACAAAAGTTGTCAAAATTCTATTTGGGGGATAAATAAACATTTGTGTTTAAATTGTGTTATATCTCCTAAATTTGGGAATAATCCCCTTAAATTTTGGTGGGTAGTAAATCCTTGTAGAAACGCCAAATTTACTGTGGAGGTAAATCTTTGTATTAGGACCATTTCCCTCAAATTTAGTAAGAGTAGTAAAGCACAGTAATAAGAAAATACAATTCTACTCATTTACCCACAAGAAGGGAGAGATGATAATTATATTTTAATTTTGATGATGGAGAAATATCCTTGGAATATAAACTTTTATTAAATCTTTTTATAAAGCCTGTAAAACAATATTTTTCCTTTCCTCATTTTTCTATAAAAGAAAATAATTTTCCTTTAAATCGTTCAGGTAACAAAACTGAATAAAACTATGGAAATATATGTATATATGTCTATATACATATGATTGTTATTATTATTATTATTATTATTATTATTATTATTATTATTATTATTATTATTTTATTATTCTGAAAGTGCAGGTTAAAGCCCTTGGAGTGTAAAAGACCTGATACCAAAGAGAATAGGGAATAAACAGTGACCAAATGCTTTAACCTTCTCGTAGTCTTCAAAATTCTGGGGCTCTGAGATGTTTGGATGATGGGATTCCACGAGCCAAAGTAACCAAATACCCGATCCCTTCCTTTCCCTGAGCAAGGTTGCATAAGTAATAAGTACAATTATTTATATTATTGTATTTAATGTGATCAATTAACGAAATTGATTAATATAATATACCTTTAATACAATATATACTATATTATAATCCAAATTATTTCACTGTATTTAAACCACAACGTAATTACAAGTGGGTCCCTTTCAGGACTTCGGGGCTCCAGGAGAATTGAGTATAAAGGATGTGTGGGAGAGCTGAAGGAGGTTGACCCACATAACTCTCTCTCTCTCTCTCTCTCTCTCTCTCTCTCTCTCTCTCTCTCTCTCTCTCTCTCTCATGTCAAATTGTAATACCCCAAAGGTCGAGCCCCTGTTGTAATTATGAATGTAATGATGTTTATAAGTTGGTGAGCCAAGTATTATAAGTTGGAAGGCTTATGTGTGAATTAGGATGGAGAGCCTAGAGGCTAGGGGAAGTGGGCCTAATTTTGGATATGTAATTATGAAAATTATTAATAAAAATACATCGTTGCATGTAGAATGACCACGAAGAAAGAGTTATGGGGGACTAAGCTCCACTAGGCTAGGTAAGGGAAGGGGGCTAAGAGGCTAGAATGAGGGGCTAAGATTAAGATCTTAAGTCCAATAGAATAATATATATATTATTATTCTAAATGTTGTGAGTGGGATATGAATATATCCTAAGCTCCTTTGGAAAGGGGGTAGGACTTCCAAATCGAGAGGAACGCACTTCATGAGTGCCATGTGTCAGCTCAGGCACATGCAATATAAGTGAAATTCATATTGTTTTTCTTCTCTGGGCCATTTTTTCACCAGTGCACCCAGCAAGCACTAGTACCCTGGTACGCCTTGTTGAATTCTTGAACCACACCAAACCTCTGCAACAAAACCGAATTGACAACCCTGCTAAACCTGTGCCCCTGGTGGTTGCCTACGTTTTGTCCTGTCTATACCATTTCCCACATCCAGTTTCTGTTTCTGCCATCACCATGCCCATGTGTTGAGGAGTGGGAGTGAAGAAGTGGTTTTCCAGGCCTGTGGATAGAAGAAACAGGTTGCCAGGCCTGTGAGAAACTCTCTCCAGGTGAGAGAGTGTGTTAAGGAAGTGAGTTCTCCTAGAGGGAGTCTAGTAGCACCTACAGAGATCTGAGAATTCCTGATCCGGACTGTTGTTAAAGCCCAAGGAAAGGGAGGTGTAGCAGTCGATGGAGTATTGGATAGTGAAGGTGTACAATTCTAGGGTGGGACAGAAATGTGGGGAATGAGAGTATGTGAGTTGTGGGCATAAGTGACTCCTTGGACGAAATCCTTCCTATTGTACTGTGTAACTTCTTGTTGTCCCTACCTAGCCTAGGAATCCCTTGCCTGATGGAGTTTAGTCCCAGCTCAGGGGTGACCCACTGCTGAGAGTGATGAGCAATGTGTTCTAAGGCAAGGAGGTTCGTGGAAGGTCTACACGTAGTTGGTGTACTTCAATTAAAAGATAAGTACCATTTCCAAGTTTGATTACACGTTGTGTATTTATATATGTTGTTATATTTATGGGTTTTGTCTGTGATTACTGTATGCATGCTTTTACTGTTATTTCTGCATTATGTTGTGTCATAGAAGAATGTAAATCATCTGTAAATTGTGTATGTGTTATTGTCTCTTCTGCATTAATCTATGTATGAACAAAATGTTTATGTCGGGTTGAAAATTGCACTATATATATATATATATATATATATATATATATATATATATCTGTGTGTATGTGTATGTGTATGTATATGTATATGTATATTCAAGCATGTTAGATTTTTGAGGTAGCATTGCCTGGCCTGTTGGTGGTTGGGGACGTCACAAATTGGTATCAGAGCATTATTGGAGTAGCATGGCCTGGCTTGGGTGCTTGGGTGTGTTACAAGTTGGTATCAGAGCCAAGAATTAAAAGCTACAGTCATTAGGTAGCGTTGTCGTCCTATTGGTGGTGGCTAGGGACATCACAAGTTGGTATCAAAGCCATAGTTTCAACACTAAGTCTGGATGGGCCATGTTAGTGGTTAACAAAATAAAAGTCTCAGAGTGAATTGTTGTCGAGAGGGAAAAATTATGAACCTCGGAGTGTCATTAGGTGACAAGAAGGCACCGTGTGAACACTGGGACTATGTTCAGAAGATCGGGAAGTATAATGGCTTAGGGAATGGCAACAGAGAAACAAGCCACAAAAACCGTTGTGTTGGGACACAAAGTTTGAAATTGGGTCGTAGGATATGTTCGAGAGGAAGTCGATCCTTCACAACCGCCAGATCTAGAGAAAAGTGCATGAAAGTTAACCCCCAAGTACTTCGGACTTCGCGACTTCGACGAAGTTTTACGTGTTATAGAGAAGAAAGGGTTGAAGCTTGAAGTTCTGAAGTTCGGAGTTAATCTGGACCATTCTTCGAAAGGAGATGTGTGTCAAAAGATCAATTGGTTCAGGAGTTTGACGTTCGAGAAAATTGGAATGTACTAGTGTGGAATCTTATGAAGCCCTGAAGCTCGAAGTTCTGATGCCGAAGAATAGAAGTGGCATGGCATGATGATGTTGCTAGTGGTGATGTGGACCTTTCCTAGACATACCACGTGCCACCACCTTAATTGTTGACAGTTGTACCATGTGGACCTCGGAAGATAAAGTAGTTCAGAAGTTCAGAGTTCGGGAGATTTGAGGAATGCAAGTGTAAAATCTTTTGAAGCCCGAAGTCCCAAAGTGACGTGACCTGCTGATGTCACTAGGGATGACATGGAAACATGGGATGTGTTCCACATGTTAGTGATTTACGAACCTTTGGAGGATAGAAATGTCAATTAGAATGTGACACGTGTCACCCGTCATATTGGTCCACATGTCCGCTTCTAGTATTTCTCCATGTGGCACTCTTCTTGAGCATGGTTAGTGGGGCCCCTAATGATCGTAGGGGACACATGGCACCAGATCATGAATTTTGGAGACTTGAAGATCCGAAATAAATGGTTCATGAGTTAGTGGGAGGAATAAATCCCCAAAGTCTCGTAGCACCAAAGTGACATGACGTGATAACGTCACCGGGGGTGATGTGGAAGTATTCGTAGATTCGTGGTTCAGGAGTTTTGGGGTGTGCAGATGTGAAATCCTCTGAAGTCCCTAAACCCTAAACCTTCGAAGTCCTAGAGACCTGAAGCCTGAAACATGGAAGGTCGGAGTTAATGTCTACCATTGATAGAGAAATGACACTTGGCAACAGATGCAACAGTCTAGAGACGTAGCACTCTAAAGGATTGAGAGTATGGATAGTTTGGAACTCCTGAAGCCCGAAGTTCTGTAGTAAATAAAATTCGTTGGATTCTAGGAAGCTATGGACCGTTGATCCACCCCACTTCATGAGTTCGCCAATGCAACACTCCAGAATTTTAGTTGTGAGGTGTGGAAAGAGAAACCTTCAAAGCTCTGGAGCCCAGAAGTTCCAAGGCTCCGGATAAGCCCCCAACTATTAGCACTTGCTCATAGTCGTGGTCACATGTGAATTAAGGGATGAAGAAAAAGGGGCTAGTGCCCGAAAGTGAATTGTAGAATAGAACATGGCTCAGAGATAGAGCCGTGGGGATTCTTGATTGACCAAGACCCGCATAAAATGGATTCTTATATTCTTATGTTGAATTAGATTGTTCAAGTTATTCTGGAAAATTATTAAGAACTGATAGTCTGACAAAATTTGGTTGACTGCACATTTTGCAAAATTAACAATTATTAGAACCGAACCAAATTGTTACATAGTGCAGAGAAATGGAGGAGGCACATGATGCTTACAGTCCGAAGGATGAGGTTATACGAGTGGATTTCCATTTGGGATTTGAAGGAAAAAACTCCAATGGGCATGGAGAAGAAATAGATAAAGACATGAGCATGATGAAAATCATTAAAAATTTGCAAAAAGATGTCTAAATTCACCAGGCAGATAACAAAAGGCTTATGAGAGCCATGGAGCAATAGGGAGACTTCAATATGAAGCTAATGTGTAGCCTGGAAATAATTGAAAAGAAATTGGATAAGGAAAGTGGATCCAATAAATCAGGGAGCCATAGGTTACCTGATGTGAAAAGGAGAGAAGGAACTGGTAACAGACATCACCAGTACTCCCAGAGGCATTCCAAAAGAAGGCCACACAATAGTTCAAGTCCATCTCCTACTAGAAAGCATAGGAGATCTGAAGTGGATGAACTGAAGGGTGAAATGAATAATGTCAAACCTCCTACTTTTGATGGAGAGCACAAGAAAGATGAAGAGGATGAGACATGGCTACTTGGCATGAGGAAATGTTTCCAATTACATAATTATTCCTCTCATGCAGAGGGAGGAATTGCAATATATCATATGAAAGGAACTGCATCCTTGTGGTGGGATCATCTTGTGCAAGTGCAACACATTAGAGAGAAGGATGTTACATGGAACGAATTCAAGAAACATTTTGAAAAGAAGTACTTAACCATGAGATATTATGACAAGAAGATGAAAGAGTTATTTGAACTTAAATTGAGCTGCATGACTATAGATGAATATGAAAGGAGATTTATAGAGTTGTTGAAGTATGTCCCTTTCATTAAGGATGAGGCAGTCAAGATCCATAGATATCTGAGTGGGATGCCATATTTTATCAGTGACAAAATCTAGCATGATGATCCTAAAACTATGGAAGAAACCATAAGGAAGGAAAAATGTTTATATGATCAGCATATGGAAAAGCTTACTTTTCAAAGAGTCTGGGAAGACAAGAGGAAGTTTAAGAAGGAGCAGAGGAAAAAGGGAAACAAGCCACCATTTTTCAGAAATAGTCCTCAAGGACAACTAGTTTTGAGGGAGCCCAGGATGGCTATAGTAGGTGGGAAAAGGCCAAGGCAGACACCTATGCAATGTTGGGGATGCAATGGAGATCATAAGTATAGAGATTTTCCTCATAGAAAGGATAAGGTGAGAGTTTTTCACAATGTTCAGCAAGCCGAAACAGTAGAGGACATGGGCAAAAGAGTACCAAGGATCTATGCAACCCTGGACAACAAGCAAGTTGAGTTTCAATCACACTTGATTGAAGTTGAAGGTATGATCAATAACCATGCCTTTACTATTTTAATAGACTCTGGATCTAGTCATAGTTACATAGATTCTAAAGTTGTGGAAATATTGTTTTTGCTAAGAAACAAGCATGAGAAATATTGGTTGGTACAACTGGCTACATGAGCCAAGAGGAAAGTTGTTGAGTTGGTTAAATCATGTCTAGTGGGCATGAATGGACTGAGTACCAAGTCATATTTGAACATCTTGCCTTTGGGATCATATGATTGCCTATTTGGTATGGATTGGTTGGACCAATACCATGCCATATTAGATTTTCATAACAAGGCATTCACTTTCCTGGATGAGGATGGAAATCAGAGAGCAGTCCAAGGAATTCCCAGGGAAGTTATTGTCTAAGAAATCTCAGTAATGCAACTGAAGAAGTGTTATAGGAAGGGAAGTCAAATATTTGCAACCCATATAGAAGAAGCACCTAAGGATAAGGTGCAAAATATGGAGGATCATGCAGTCCTGGAAGAATTTGAATATGTGTTTAAGGAGGTACCAGGACTACCCCCAAAGAGAGATATTGATTTCTCTATAAATTTGATACCTAGGACAGCTCCAGTATCAAAGAATCCTTACAGAGTGAGTACACCAAAGTTGAAGGAGTTGCAAATGCAACTTGAAGAGCTTCTAAAGAAGGGGTATATATGCCCAAGTGTGTCACCTTGGGGTGCCCCAGTCTTGCTCGTGAAAAAGAAATATGGGACATTGAGATTGCGCATCAATTTTAGATAGTTGAACAAAGTGACTATAAAGAACAAGTATCCTCTACCAAGGATTGATGATCTCTTCAATCAGTTGAAGGATGCTAGGATATTTTCAAAGATATATCTCAGGTCAAGATACCATCAAGTAAGGATTAAAGAGGAAGACATCAGCAAGACCACCTTTAGGACAAGGTATGGTCATTATGAGTTCACAGTGGTGCCATTTGGGTTATCAAATGCACCAGTTGTTTTCATGTGCTTAATGGATGGTGTTTTCTGAGAATATTTAGACAAGTTTGTCATTGTATTTTTGGATGACATCCTTGTATATTCCAAGTCGGAAGAAGAACATGAGCATTATTTGAGGATGGTGCTACAAGTGCTAAGAGAGCATCAGTTGTATGCCAAATTGAGAAAGTGCTCATTTTATCAAGACAAAATTCACTATTTGGGGCATATCATATCTGAAGAAGGGATAGTAGTAGACCCTGAAAATATTGAGGCCATTAAAGGGTGGACAACACCTAATAATTTGATAGAAGTCAGATCCTTCATGGGTCTATTTGGCTACTACATAAGGTTCATTGTAGGGTTTTCGAGAAAAACGCATCCCATCACTTCCTTGCAAAGGAAGGGGAAGAAGTTTCAATGGACAACAGAATGTGAAATGAGCTTCCAGCAATTGAAGCAATTGTTAACCAGTGCTCCAATTCTGAATATTGCAGATCTGAATGAATATTTCATGGTTTGCACAGATGCATGCAAAGAAGGACTAGGAGGAGACCTCATTCAAAAAGGATATGCGATATGTTTTGAGTCCAGAAAATTGAAAGAGCATGAAAGGCTCTATGCCACTCACGATTTGGAGTTGGAAGCCATAGTGCGCACTTTGAAGAAGTGTAGGAACTACCTCATGGGAAAGAGGTTTGAGTTGAGGACATACCATAATGGTTTGAAGTATTTTTTTGATTAGCCTACCTTGAATGCTAGGCAGAGTAGATGGTTGGAATTTCTCTGTGAATATGACTTTGATATCAAGCACATCAAAGGAAAGGAGAACAAAGTGGATGATGCACTCAGCAAGAGAGTGCAAGAACTGCATGTTAAAACCATTAGCATGTATCAGATGGATCTTAAATGCATAATTTATGAGGCTGCCAAAGTTGATTTGCAATACATGGAATTAATAACAAAATTGCAGCAAGGTAAAATGCAACAGAAAGTTGAAAATTATGAATTGGGAATTGACGGAATTCTCTTGTACATAAACAAAGTTTATGTACCCAGTTCTCCTGAATTGAGGAGTGTGATTTTAAAATAAATGCATAATGTGACTTATGTTGGGCACCCTGGATATTAGAAAACAGTTTCAACAGTCAAGAGCCAATATTATTGGCTAGGCATGAAGAGGGAGATTGTTGAATACATAGATAAATGCTTGGAGTGTCAAAGGGTCAAGGCTAAGCATAGACACCCAGTTGGGTTACTACAACCATTCCCCATTCCTCAGTGGAAGTGAGAAGTGGTGACAATGGATTTCATCACAGGATTTCCCAGAACAAGCAAGCAGCATGTTGCAATCATGGTGGTAGTGGAAAAGCTTACTAAAGATGCCCATTTCATTCCTATGAAGGTTACTGACAAGGAAACCAATGTTGTTGATATTTATATGAGGGAAGTAGCATGATTGCACGGTATTCCCAAGACAATTGTGTCTAATAGAGACCCAAAATTTTCCTCAAAGTTTTGGAGAGGATTATTCAAGGTGTTCGAAACAAATCTAAACTTCAGCACAGCCTATCATCCTGAGTTTGATGGACAAACAGAAAGAGTTAATCAGGTGATAGAAGATATGTTAAGAATGTATGTGATGGAAAAACCATCCATATGGGAAGACTACCTACACTTGGTAGAGTTTTCTTACAACAATGGGTATCAAGCATCACTGAAGATGAGCCCGTTTGAAGCACTTTATGGAAGAAAGTGTAACACCCCAGTAAGTTGGGACAAACCAGCTAATAGAGTAGTGGTTGGGCCAGAGTTGCTCAAGGAAATGGAAAAACAAATGTTGCAGATTAAGTAGAATTTGACAGTTGCCTAAGACAGGAAGAAAAGCTATTCTAAAAAGGGAAGAACCCACAGGGAGTTTAAAGTGGGTGATCATGTTTTCTTGAAGGTGAAAGTCAACAGAAGTTCCCTAAAGCTAGAAAACTATTCCAAGTTGGAAGCCAGAAAGGATTGAACTAGTAGCTTATATTCTTACATTTCCTACATGCATGACTATTCATAACGTATTTCATGTCTCATTTCTCAAGAAGTATATACCTGATGCTAATCATGTGATTGATTCAAATGTGATTCAGGTGGAACAAGAAGGTGCTATACAAGTGCACCTGGTGCGCATACTGTACCAGAAGAACAAGCAGCTCCGAAATCGAGCCATAAGGCTAGTAAAGGTCCAGTGGACCTGGTATGGTCCAGAGGACACAACGTGGAAGCATGAATATGTTATGCGGGCAGAATACCTGCATCATTTTGAATATTTTGAACATCTTGTGGATGTTGTATAAATCAGTTGCACTGAGGACAATGCAAAAATAATGGGAGGGGATTGTGATACCCCAAAGGTCGAGCCTCTGTTGTAATTATGAATGTAATGATGTTTATAGGTTAGTGAGCCAAGTATTATAAGTTGGAAGGCTTATGTGTGAATTAGGCCGGAGATCCTAGAGGCTAAGGCCAGTGGGCCTGATTTTGTATATGTAATTATGCAAATTATTAATAAAAATACATCGTTGTGTGTAGATCGACCACGAAGAAAGAGTTATGGGGGAGTAATCTCCACTAGGTTAGGTAAGGGAAGGGGGCTAAGACGCTGGAATGAGGGGCTAAGATTAAGAGCTTAAGTCCAATAAAATAATATATATATATTATTATTCTAAAGTTGTGAGTGGGATATGAATATATCCTAAGTTCCTTTGGAAATGGGTACAACTTCCAAATGGAGAGGAACATGCTTCATGAGGGTCATGTGTCAGCTCAGGAATATGCAATATAAGTGAGAATTCATACTATTTTGCTTCTCTGGGCCATTTTTGCACCAGCAAGCATGAGTACCCTAGTACACCTTGTTGAGTTCCTGAACCACACCGAACCTATGCAACATAACCGAATTGACACCCCTGCTACACCTGTCCCCCTGAGGGTTGCCTACGTTTTTTCCTGTCTGTATCATTTCCCACGTCCAGTTTCTATTGTTGCCATCACCATGCCCATGTGTTGAGGAGCATGAGTGAAGAAGCAGGTTTTTAGGATCGTGGATAGAAGAAGCAGGTTGTCAGGCCTGTGAGCAACTCTCTCCAGGTGAGAGAGTGTGCTGAGGAAGTCAGTTCTCCTGGAAGGAGTCCAGTAGCAGCTACAGAGCTCTGAGAATTTCTGATCCGGCATGTTATCACATATAGCTATCAAAAGGTCGCAGGGCGACCAAGTTCATGGTCTACGTAGATATCATCCTTGAGCACAAAGCGCAACATTCAGAGCAGTCCATTTCGGGCTTGAATCACCAACAAGCAGGTTTGATTTTCAACAGTGGAGATACCATAAGAAATTCGGATCAGCGGCTCTCAGGCAGTAAGGACTTCAAGGTAGCACAAGGATTAATGAATAGGAAAAGGAGTCGAAGTCCCAAAGTAAATCTAAGCCATAGAAGGCTAAGGACATGCGTCGACAAATCTCGCACTTCGGAAGATTTACTTCAAAGGATTGCGTGAGAAAGCAGAAGCAAAGTCCCTAAGCCCAAACTCCCTAAGTAAATCTCGATCGCCCAAATCTAGAGGACGCGTGGAGGCAGATCCCTCACTTCAAAGATACAAAACTTCGTAGGATTGTGGGAGTTATGCATTGAAAAGTCCCGAAGAGCCAAAGCCCAAACTCTCGAACTAATTGTGGATCATTGATCTCAAACCAAAAAGGACCGTTGATCTTTGCAGTAGTATCTCCAAGAGCCCCAAAGTCCTAAAGGTCCCGAAGTAAATCTTGATTGTCTGAATCAAGAGGCCATACGTCACCAGATATCTCACTTCAAGAATTCGGCACTTCAGAGGATTGTAAGAGTTGTGCATTGAAAAATCCTGAAGAGTCGAAGCACGAACTCCCAAAATAAATCTCATACGTCCAAAACAAGAGGACACGCGACACCAGATCTCTCACTTCATGAATTCGACACTTCAAAGAATTACAAGAGAAAGCATGAGAAAAAGGCCCGAAGCCCGAACTCCCAAAGTAAATCTCGTCCGTTCAAAATAAGAGGACATGTGGCACCTGATCTCACACTTCGGAGGATTGTAAGAGATATACACTGAAAAGGCCCGAAGCCCGAACTCCCAAAGTAGTTGTGAGCCTTTGATCTTCGCAGCAGGAAGCAGGGTCCATCCAAGGGTGGCACGTGGAAACAAAAGTGGGGCTTTCCTAGATCGTAGATCGATGACCACGCTTCATTGCAAGGATGGAGCATGCTCAAACGATAAAATTCTTGAGCGGTCCCGCAATTGAAACCATGGTATAGAGAGGAAGTTACATGGAAGTTGGTGGTGATTTGTAGGCTCAAAGGTGGTGTGAATCCAAACCACCTTTGACATCCCCGCAATCACGTGCTTATATAACGACAAATCCAAGAGCAGCGTGTGGTGGCCCCCTAGGTGTTGAGCCTCGTCCCGATCCCAATGAGAGATAAGTTAATGAAAAAAGAGTGGTGGTTGAAACGTCAACTCAGTCCATAAATAGGAGGCATGGAGGGTCTAGCTGTGGAGACAAAACTATCAACTTGATGTACCCCTATAGACAGTTTTTCATGCAAGCCCATGCTAAGTTGAGTTTGTGTCTGACAGAAGGATACACACATAGTTTGAAAGAAGAAGGCGCAAACGAAAGGTTTTGAATGCAATGGCCAGATCACACTCCTAGTATTTGTGGACTGATCTGATTATAAATTGAAGAGTTCAATATTTTGAAAAATGGGGGGGTTTTTTTCATAGGCTAGAAAGCCGAGTGAGTTTCAGGAGCAGGGATCTGTAATTTTTTAGTTTGTATTTTTGAGGGCTTGGATTGTAAATATATGTTATTGAAGATTCCTTTGAATCGTTTTTATCAGACTGTCTTCTTAGTTTACATGCTATCTCTGTTTTCCTTCTTGTCTGAATGTAATTTCTCTGATTTATGGATCCCTAAGGCGATGGAGGTTTTGTTGCTATCATGCCCATATTTCATGGTTCGTCATATTTTCTCTGTTTTCCTTCTTGTATGAATGTAATCTCTCTAATTTATGGATCTCTGAGGCGATGGAGGTTATATTGTTGTCATTCCCATCTTTCATGGTTCGTCATATTTTCTATGTTTTCCTTCTTGTCTGAATGTAATCTCTATGATTTATGGATCCCTGAGTCGATGGAGGTTTTGTTGCTGTCATGCCCATCTTTCATGGTTCGTCATATTTTCTTTGTTTTCCTTCTTGTCTAAATGTAATCTCTTTGATTTATGGATCCCTGAGGTGATGGAGGTTTTGTTTCTATCATGCCCATATTTCACGGTTTGTCATATTTTCTCTATTTTTCTCAATGTCTGGATATAATCTCTCTGATTTATGGATCCCTGAGGTGATGGAGGATATGTTGCCATCATGCCCATATTTCATGGTTCACCAAACATTTTCTATCTTCTTCTCCTCATCACCACATTAATCCTTTTGTCTGATAGGCAGTTTAAATGCCTTCCTTATCCACGATACTTACGACTCCATAGCCCAATGGTCCCGAACTGATTTGCAGTTACTTCTGTTATCTTTTCTTCTCTATACAGTCTCACTAATCCACCTTCTCAAACTATTTTAATCATTTTACTTTTATTTTGATGGGTACTAGGCTTATCCTCTTGCATTCAGAGGGTGACTCTCAGTGCTAACATTAATGGCGTCGTTGTCGGGGATAGAAGTGAATATATCTTCCCTGGGAGAGTGACAATGATCAGATTTGATCTTTGATGGTGAACAAAGACTAGACACATTCAAACTGCATATCATTCACTTGGCGACTCCATGATTAAAGAATCCAGTGGCGACTCCACAATTTTAAGAATTCATTTTTTCATATGGAAGCCATTTTGGCTCAGAGGTTTGCTCCTTTTAATTTCTCTTATGTTCTCAATTTTCCAAATGTTGTTCCTACTATGGATGAATGGGGTGATTTTTCACCCAGATTTAGAGAACATAGAGTTGACAACCTTGCAGAGCATCTGCTTGAGTTTCATGAACTTATGCATCAGTGGAGAATACATCATGAGGATGTATTAATGAAGATGTTCATGTACTCATTAGAGGGAGATGCTCATGAGTGGTATCGATCCTTACCCCCTACTAGCATCTCCTCCCTGTAATAGTTTCATGCAACTTTCAATATGCATTGTCAAAAATTTTATTCCTCTAAGTTAATTGTCATAACTTTTGTGAAGAGTATAAAGACTATGTTAAGGATATAGTTGATTCTTATGAAGGCTGTGAAGATGAAGAAGATGCCTTGGATAAGGAATCAGTTTTTTCTCTTCCCTGTTCATCTGCATCTGATGAAAACTGTGTTTGTTGTCTTGGTAAGGAAAGTGCATAAATTGAATCTATTTTGGAATCTTATATTCTTTATAGCCCTGTCTCTAAAAGGCCTAGATATGAGTAGCCTATTTTTGACTCATATGATGATGATAAGTTATTGCTTCCTGGATTGAATCTTGAAAGGCAACCTATGTTTGATAACAAAGAACAACTTTCTCATGTTGGGCAGAAGATACCTCTTGGCATGTCATTCAATACTCCTCCTATATTTGATCATTATGGAGATAGTGATGAACATGTTGAGGTGTTTTTTGAAGCAAAGAACATTAGCAGCTAGCCTTCTGATGAAAATGAAAGCTTCTTCCAAGAGCAGCATGTTAAGGAGAAAGAGCCATCCATTGATATACATGAGGATATTTCTTGCCATTAGCTAGCATATGTTATCAAGGAAAACAAAGGGGAAGTGTATTAGCAACCTGCATCGACCTTTCACTCACCTATGTTTTCCATAGACATTCATCCATATGTGAGAAGTTGTAAAATAGAGCAGGCTTTATGTTATCAATCTAGTAGGTTTTATCACCTATTTTATGATCATGTGGGGGAGTACATGGAGTTGCATTTTCTCCATGTATTGAAGCCTCGAATCTTTATCTTACCTTCAGAACTAGGAGGAGATATGAAGAATGTAAGTGATTTGTTGTCAAAGTTTCATTATCCTTTGTTGATCAGTGACAGAGTAAATAACTTTTCAGTTAGGAGGTTACTTGAATGGCTCTGGTGGAAGTTTTCTTTCACCTAGCACATTGTAAAAATCAGTTAGTGTAGGTTTGTACATAAATAAGATCCTTCTAGAGCATGTGTGTTTTCTTTCTTTTCAAGTAGATAGTATACATATCATCCTGTGGTCCTCAGCAGGATGTTTTTTGAGCTCAACTCCACAACCTAAAGGCTAAGGCATTGGAACTACATGTTCTTGGCAGCTCACAGGGAGCATTCCATCCCCTATGGAGCCAAATGTTATCACATATAGTTGTCAAAAGGTCGCAGGATGACCAAGTCCATGGTCTGCGCAGATATCAACCTTGAGCACAAAGTGCAACATTCAGAGAAGTCCATTTCGGGCTTGAATCACCAACAAGCAGGTTTGATTTTCAATGGTGGAGATCCCATAAGCAGTTCAGATTAGCAGCTCTCGAGTGGTTAGGATTTCAAAGTCACGCAAGGATTAATGACTAGGAAGAGGAGTCAAAGTCTTGAAGTAAGTCTAAGCCATTGAAGGCTGAGGACACACGTCAGCAGATCTCTCACTTCGAAATATTTACTTCGGAGGATTGTGCGAGAAAGCATAAGAGAACTCCCGAAGTAAATCTCGATCGTCCAAATCTATATGACGCGTGGAGGAAGATCCCTCACTTCGGAGATATGACACTCCGAAGGTTTGTGGGAGTTATGCATTGAAAAATCTCGAAGAGCCGAAGCCCGAACTCCCGAACTAATTGTGGACCGTTGATCTCAAAATAACAAGGACCATTGATCTTGGTAGCAGTATCACCAGGAGCCCTAAAGTCCTAAAGGTCCCAAAGTAAATCTCAACCATCTGAATCAAGAGGCCACACGTCACTAGATCTATCACTTCGGGAATTCGACGCTTTGGAGGATTGTAAGAGATGTGTATTGAAAAATCCCGAAGAGACGAAGCCCGAACTCCCAAAATAAATCTCAATCGTCCAAAATAAGAGGACACGCGACACCCAATCTCTCACTTCGTGAATTCAAAACTTCGAAGAATTGCACGAGCAAGCATGATAAAAAGGCCCGAAGCCCAAACTCCCGAAGTAAATCTCAGTCATCCAAAACAAAAGGACACGCGGCGCCCAATCTCACACTTTGGGAATTCGACACTTTGAAGAATTGTAAGAGATATACATTGAAAAGGCCTGAAGCCCGAACTCCCGAAGTAGTTGTGAGTCGTTGATCTTCGTAGCAGGAAGTAGGGTCCATCCAAGAGCGGCGCGTGCCAACAAATGTGGGGCTTTCCCAGATCGCATATCGCGACCATATCGAAGACCACGCTTCATTACGGGGACAAAACATGCTCGAATGATAAAATTCTTGAGCAGTCCCACAATTGAAACCATGGTATAACGAGGAAGGTACATGGTAGTTGGTGGTGAATTGCGGGCTCAAAATCAGTGTGAATCCAAACCGTCTTTGACATCCCCGCAATCACATGCTTAAATAATGACAAATCTAAGAGTAGCACGTGGCAGCCCCCTAGGCATTGAGCCTCGTCTCGATCCTGATGAGAAATGAGTTAATGAAAAAGGAGTGGTGGTTGAAACCTTGACTCACTCCATAAATAGGAGGCATGGAAGGTCTGGCCATGGAGATAGAACTATCAGCTTGAGGTACCCCTA
>JASDQU010739826.1:155409-170796 GCA_032191745.1 Picea mariana | reverse complement strand
TTTTCTTTTTTTTTTTCCTTCTTGTCTAAATGTAATCTCTCTAATTTATGGATCCCTGAGGCGAAGGAGGTTATGTTGCTACCATACCCATATTTCATGGTTCGTCAGATTTTCTCTATTTTTCTCACTGTCTGGATGTAATCTCTTTGATTTATGGATCCCTGAGGCGATGGAGGATCTATTTCCATCATGCCCATCCTTCATGTTTCACCAGACATTTTTTGTCTTCTTCTCCTCATCACCACATTAATCCTTTTTTTTTATAGGTGGTTTAAATGCCTTCCTTATCCACGATACTTATGATTCCATAGCCTAATGCTCCCGAACTGATTTTCAATTACTTATGTTATCTTTTCTTCTCTCTATAGTCTCATTGATCCACCTTATCAAACCATTCAAATATTTTTACTTTTATTTTGATGGGTACTGGGCTTATCCTCTTGCAGTCAAAGAGTGACTCGCAGTGCTAACATTCTTGGCATTGTTGTCGGGGTCGGAAGTGAAGACATCTTCCCTGGGAGAACGACAATGAATAGATCCAATTTTAGATGATGAACTGAAGCTGGACATATTATTCTAACTGATTATCTTTCACCATGGCGACTCCATTGTTCAAAAATCTATTTGCGACTCCATTAGTTTGAAATGGACAAGATTTTGGCTCATAGGTATGCCTTCTGTGATTTTTCAAAAATAGTTGGTTTCCCTAATCCACTGCCTAATAGAGATGAATGGGAAAGTAGCCTTCCTAAATTTCAAGGAGAAGAGTGGGAGGAACCAGCTGAACACTTGCTATATTTTCATGGTTTTATTCATCATCTTCATATCATACATGAGGATGTTTAGATTAAGATTTTTAGGTATTCATTAGAGGTGATTGCTCGTGATTGATGTAGATCTCTCCCAGTTGCAAGCATCATCTCTTTGACAGGATTTCATGCAACTTTCAAATCCTTTTGTAAAGAACATTTTCCAATTGAACATCTTTTTGATGGATGTTATAATGAGTTTTCTTTGCTCCATAAAGATTATGCTAGTCATGAAAGCCCAATTTGTGATGAAGCATTTATTGTAGAAGAAAACATTTACCATGAAGATCATGAGCTGTTTAATGATATTCATTATGATAGCAATAACACAGAATCATCTGACATCATATCAGATGTATCTGTTGTTTTAAATATTCATGAAGATCAACATCTCTCTTTTGAATATTCTGATGACAAAGAGCAAGTGTATTCTGCAGTAGATATTTCTCCTGACTATGAAGCTAATATAGATGATAAGCTAGTTAAAATAACTAGGGAAGATTTCTCTCTGTTTTTTCCTAGCTTTTCAGATTTGAAGGAAGATGTTGTTTGCTTCTCTTATGGAGAAAATGAAGAGGATATTCCTATCCTTGAAGCACATGTTTTGGGCATCCCTACTTATGATGAAGAAGTTGTTTCAAATGTTGACCAAAAACAACCAATTTTTTATGAATATCCCAGGGAATATGATGAAGAGCAGAGTTTTTTCATGGATTCTTTGGAACCTCGTAGCATGGTTCTTGTATATGATGATTATGAATCTGATCCTTGGGAGGGCCATGAAGGAGAAAAGGAAGAGCTAAATGTGCATCTTATCTCTTGTCCAACACTTGTAAATGAGAAAATATCACCTGGGATGAGCCAACCTGCATCAATCCTTTATCTACCTGTACACTCTGAGAACACCAAACAATAGGTGAGTAATAATGAAGTAAAGGAGGTAATTTCTTACCAATTTAGTGTGCCTTATTACAAATTTTATGACCCTGTGGGGTTATATATGGAGTTGAGTTTTCAGAAGCATTGGATCCTGCAAACTTTTTCATCTTACCGTCATTTGGGGGTACTGTTAGTATTCCAAAATATGTTTTCCTTCTATTGTCAAACTTCCCTTACCATTTGTGGATCATTTGTAGTGAAAAGATGAATTATGTTACCAAATAGTCTAGGTGGCTCTGGTGGAAGTTTTCTTTCACCTAGCACATTGTAAAAATTAGTTAGTATAGGTCTGTACATAAATAAGATCCTTCTGGAGCATGTGTATTTTCCTTCTTTTCAAGTATATAGTGTACATATCAGCATGTGGTCCTTAGCAAGATGTTTTTTGAGCTCGACTCCACAACCCAAAGGCTAAGGCACTAGAACTGTGCATTCTTGGCAGCTCGCACGGAACATGCCATCCTCTATGGAGCCAAATGTTATCACATATAGTTGTCAAAAAGTCGCAGGATGACCAAGCCTGTGGTCTGCATAGATATCATCCTTGAGTACAAAGAGCAACATTCAGAGCAGTCAATTTCAGGCTTGAATCACCAACAAACAGGTTTGATTTTCAACGATGGAGATCCCATAAATAGTTCAGGTCAATGGCTCTCGGGTGGTCAAGATTTCAAATTCGCACAAGGATTAATGACTAGGCAGAGAAGTCAAAGTCCCAAAGTAAATATGAGCGATTGAAGGTTGAGGACACGCGTCGACAGATCTCGCACTTCAGAAGATTTACTTCAGAGGATTGCGCGAGCAAGCAGAAGAAAAATCCTAAAGCCCGATCTCCCAAAGTAAATCTCGGTCATCCAAATCTAGAGGACACATGGAGGCAGATCCCTTACTTCGAAGATACGACACTTCGTAGGATTATGGGAGTTATGCATTGAAAATTCCCGAAGATCCGAAGCCCAAACTCCCGAACTAATTGTGGACTGTTGATCTCAAACCAACAAGGATTGTTGATCTTGGCAGTAGTATCATCAGGAGCCCCGAATTCCTAAAGGTCTCGAAGTAAATCTCGGTTGTCCAAATCAAGAGGCCACACATCACTAGATCTCTCACTTCGGGAATTCGATGCTTCGGAATATTGTAAGAGTTGTGCATTGAAAAGTTCCAAAGAACCGGAGCTCAAAATCCCGAAATAAATCTCGGTCGTCCAAAACAAGAGAACACACGACACCATATATCTCACTTCGTGAATTCGTCATTTTAGAGAATTTCACGAGCAAGCATGAGAAAAAGGCCCGAAGCCCAAACTCTCGAAGTAAATCTTGGTTGTCCAAAACAAGAGGACATGTGGCACCCAATCTCACACTTCGAGAATTCGGCACTTCGAAGGATTGTAAGAGCTATACATTGAAAAGGCCCAAAGCCCGAACTCCCAAATCCCAAACTCTCGAAGTAGTTGTGAGTCATTGAACTTCTCAGCAAGAAGTAGGTTCCATCTAAGAGTGGTGTGTGGCAACAAAAGCGAGGCTTTCCTAGATCGCATATCGACAACCACGCTTCATTGCGGGGATGGAACATGCTTGAAAAATAAAATTCTTGAGAAGTCCCACACTTGAAACCATAGTATAGCACGGAAGGTACGTGGAAGTTTGTGGTGAAATGCGGGCTCAAAAGTGGTGTGAATCCAAACCACCTTTGACATCCCCGCAATTACATGCTTATATAATGACAAATACAAGAGCAACGCGTGGCGGCCCCCTAGGCGTTGAGCCTCATCCTAATCCCGATGAGAGATCAGTTAAGGAAAAAGGAGTGGTGGTGGAAGTCTCGACTCACTCCATAAATAGGAGGCATGGAGGGTCTAGTTGTGGAGGCGGCACTGTCAGCCCGAGGTACCCCTATGGACGGTTTTTCTGTAGGCCCATGCTGCTCTGAGTTTGCATCTGAAAAAGGAATACATGCACAGTATGACAGAAGAATGCACAAACGAAAGCATTGAATGAGATAGTCAGGTCACACTCCTAGGAGTTTTGGACTGATCTGAGTATAAATTGATCAGTTCAATATTTTGAACAAGGGGGGTGTTCTTCATAGGCTGGAGAGTTGAGTGAGTTTTAAGAGTAGGGCTCTGTAATTTTTCAGTTTGTATGCCCGAGGGCTTGGATTGTAAATATATCTTATTGAATATTCCTTTGAATCATTTTTATCAGACCGTCTTCTTAGTTTACACTCTATGTATGTTTTCCTTCTTGTGTGAATGTTATCTCTCTGATTTATGGATCCCTGAGGCGATGGAGTTTTTATTGTTGTCATGCCCATCTTTCATGATTCGTCGGATTTTCTTTTTTTTCCTTCTTGTCTGAATGTAATCTCTCTTATTTATGGATCCATGAGGCAATGGAGGTTTTTTTGTTGGCATGCCCGCTTTCATGGTTCATCAGATTTTCTCTGTTTTCCTTATTGTCTGAATGTAATCTCTCTGATTTATGGATCCCTGAGGCGATGGAGGTTTTGTTTCTATCATGCCCAACTTTCATGGTTCATCATATTTTCTCTGTTTTTCTCATTGTCGGGATGTAATCTCTCTGATTTATGGATCCCTGAGGTGATGGAGGATTTGTTTCCATCATCCCCATCTTTAATGTTTCACCAGGCATTCTATGTATTCTTCTCCTCATCACCACATTAATCTGTTTGTCTGATAGGTGGTTTAAATGGCTTTCTTATCCAATATACTTATGACTCCATAACCCAATGGTCCCGAACTGATTTGCAATTACTTCTGTTATCTTTTATTCTATCTACATTCTCATTGATCCACCTTCTCAAACCATTCAAATATTTTTATTTTTATTTTGATGAGTATTGGGCTTATCCTCTTACAGTTAGAGGGTGACTCTTAGTGCTAACAAGTTCAATGATACTACCAAAAATAATATCATCAACATATACTACAATAATTAAAATGTCATTACCTTCAACCTTGATATATAAGTTTCTATCAATTGTTCCCTTTTTAAAACCTTATTGGTGCAGATATTTTTCGAGTCTATAATACCAAGCTCTTCGAGCTTGTTTTAGCCCATACAAGGATTTCTTTAATTGACAGACATAATCCTTTTTTTTAGTTAGCATAAAACCTTATGGTTGCTCCACATAAACTTCTTCCTCGAGATCACCATTCAAAAATGTTGATTTGACATCCATCTGGTAGACTTTGAATTTTTTGTAGCATGCAAAAGCCAAAAACATCCTGATAGCTTCAATTCTTGCAACAAGGGAAAAAGTTTCTTCAAAGTCCACTCCTTCGACTTGAGCATACCCTTTGCATACCAATCTGGCCTTGTTTATGACTATATGTCCATCTTCATTTAACTTGTTTATATATACTCATTTAGTGCCAATTACATCCTTGTCATTTGGTCTTGGGAAAGATACCATGTCTTATTTTTATCTATTTGGTCTAGTTCTTCATTCATGGCTTTGACCCAATGGTCATCCTGACTTGCTTACATAAAAAAAATTGGTTCACTCATGGATAGCAGTGAAAAATTTGAAGAACCAAATGTATCTATAAGTTTTCTTCTAGTTTGTACACTTGCTTTCTTGTTTCTAAGAATCTGACTTTTTGGATGATGTACTTTTTGAACATACCTTGATGGGGTCTTTGGCTGTAATGTCTACATTCTCTCTTCTTCCTCAGAATCCTCTTGTTCCTTATACTTGTGCATTCCATCTCCTTGTGGTTCATTTATGATTGGTTCATCATAGGAATTATCATGGTGTTGGTGTCTCTCTGGATGAAGTGGGCACCCATCTACCTTTACATCTATACTTTCAACTATTTTGTGGAGTCTTTTGTTGTAGCACTTGTATCCTTTACTTTTGGAGGAGTATTCTAAGAAGATACCTTCATCAACTCTAGAATCAAACTTACCTAAGTTGTCTTCATTTCTTTTAATGTAGAGATTGCTTCCAAACACTTTGAAGTGTTTTATTGATGTTGGTATACCATGCCATAGCTCATAAGAGGTTTTATCATTGTTTACTCTTATGTGCACTTTGTTCATAATGTTAACAATAGTTTGAATAGATTCTCCCCAAAAGGTTTTAGGTACTTCTGATTCATCAAGCATAGCCTTCGCCATTTCCTGAACTATTATATTCATCCTTTAAACTACTCCATTCCGTTGAGGGGTTCTGCCAATATCAAATTGTCTCTTGATCCCATGCTTTTCACAAAAACTGGTGAATTCATCAAATGTAAATTCTCCTCGTCTGTCTGATCGTGGTCACTTTGTTTTAAATCCATTTGATTTTCTACATGTGCTTTGAAGATTTTGAATTTTTTAAAAGCCTCAAATTTATTCTTCAACAATCCAACCCAAGTCATTTTGGTATAATCATCAATCAACAAAATGAAATAGCTTTCACCTCGAGGTGATTATGTACTAGTGGGGCCACATATATATGTATGACTCAACTCAATAGGTCGAGTGGTGGAGTGTTCTCTTGCCTTGAATTAAACTCTTGACTTCTTTCCAAACTGACATGACTTACATACAATATTCTTAGGTTTGGAAATTTTGCGCATATCTCTCACGATATCTTTTCTTCATAGATTAACAATCTAATTGAAACTAATATGGCCTAGTATTTTTTTCCAAATCCATCTCTCATCAGTTTTACCAATGCAACATTTTTCTTTCCCTTCTTCTAGAACATACACATTTCTTGAAGTTCTGACTTCCTTGAAAACTGTCTTTCTTGTATTCACATCCATTACTTTACAACATTTTGAATGAAAAAAAACATTGTGTCCTTGGTCACACATTTGACTTACACTCAACAAGTTATGTTTTAGACCATTTACATACAACACATTTTGTGATTTGGTATTTCCCTTCTTATCTTCATCTAATACACTGGTTCCTTTTCCTCTAATTCTAGCTGGAGTATTTTTTCCAAAAGTAACATTACCACATTTTTCTTCGGTTAGGAATTCAAACTTACTCTTGTCTCCTTTCATGTGCTTGGAGAAACCATTGTCAATATACCATTGATTTTCTTGATTTTTGGCATATAAAGCTAGTCCACAATTTTCTTTGTTTTTATTTTTCTTCCTCTAAACCTTGGCAAAATCTTCTTGTATGTCTTGCTTATAGAAAGGCAACATCTTTCTTTTGCATTCACTTGTCTTGTGTCCAAAATTATTGCATATGTGGCATTCGAGGTCATTTAATAGAGGGGAGAAAGCATTCTGATACTAGCCATTCAAGGTTTATTGAATCACATTCCTACATTTATGTTAAAATCCCTACAACTCACAGCCTTATGTCCAAAGTTGCGACAAGATAAATAATATCCATAAAAAAATTGGATGCCTTGGAATGAAAAACTTACATGTAGGTATCATTCTTTGTCTGCCAACTTGATAAGATTCAGGCACATGTTGCTTCCCTGCTTCATATTTGTTTGTGTAGTTGGGATAATCCAATTATGACTGCTTCTTCTTATCATATTTTGATTTTTTAGGCCGAATTTTGTTTCCCTTCAGAGCATTTTCATAACTTGTAGGATTTTCACCAGTTGACATGTTGGTGCTTGATTCCCCTTTGACAATTTTCAAACTTTCCTTATATCATATCCCTGTCTTGTCATCTGGTGATCTTTAATTGTTGAGAATGTTATCTAGATTTTCATATCTTTTTATGAATTTCATTTGAGTCTTGGACTTCTCTAGATATTTTCTTAAGGACATTATTTCTTCTTCTAGTTTTTCACAGATGTTTGCCTTTTCTTTTATCTTATTCATCAAAATTTATTCTCTTCTTTTGACCTCTTCTAGCTGAATTTTTAAGATGACTATATCTTCGATGATCTCATTGTCCTCTTTATAAAACTGTTATTTTCTTAGTTTATTCTTTTTCTTGAGTTGGGAAATTTCCTCGAGAGCACTAATGAGTTCTCCTTCCATGTCTATTACAACTTCACACTCTTCTGTGTTTGTTTTTTCTTGGTCAGATTTAAGTTTCTCCAAAGCCATGAGAATTTTTCCATCTTGAATTGTATATGGCTCATATTCTTATTTTTTAGTGTCTAAAGAGATGTTGTTTCTATCCTCTTTTGAACAAAAAATGTTCCTTTTGAAAGAATTTTTCTTTCTAAACTCCCTAGGTTTATCCTTGTCTTTTCTTTCTTTTTCATTGGTGTTGTTTTGTTTGAAAGGACATTTAGATGCAAAATGACCAACTTCACCACAGTGGAAGAATTTGAATGGTAACATACCTTTATATTTTCTAGATCCCCTCTTTAGTTTCCTTACAAAGTTAGCTTCTTCTTCATCTGAGAAATGTTCTAATGGATCATGATCTTTAGATGTTGATGATTTGACTGATGCCTTGATGACTACATCCTTTAGATATGGATGTTCTTTCCTAGTTCTCATCTTATAATCAATGATAATTCCATGCAGCCTTTCCATAGTCAGTTTATCTAGTTCATGCATTTCTTCTATAACATAAATGTTTGCATCAAGTCTTGAGGGAAGAGATCTCAGTACCTTCTGAACTATTATAGCTTCTTCAATGTTCTCACCTAGCCTTTTCATAGTGTTTACAGTCTCATTTACTTTGAGAAAGAAACCTGTGACATTTTCATCTTCACTCATTCTTAGGCTTTCAAATTGCATTCTGTAAGCTTGAAGTTTGGACAGCTATACTTTCTCGTCTATTTCATAACTGTTTACCAGTTTGTCCCATATTTCGTTTGCAGATTCCAACTGCATTACTTTGACAAATTATGTTTTTGCAAGTTCTCCTTGGATTGCATCCATATCTCTTTCATTATTGTAGTATTTTTTATTACCGCCTTCATCATTTGTAAGAGTAGTTGGAATTTTATAACCATGTATCACAATCTGGTAGATTTCCATACCAAGAGACATCAAGTAGGTTTTCATTCTGATTTTCCAAAATGCAAAATTTGTTCAATTGAATAGAGGAGGTCTGGTTGAAGAAGAAAATGAATCTTGACTTGACATACTTTATGTTTGATCTTCCTTCCATCTGTTAGGTTTTTATTGAAGGTACCTATGCTTTTATACCAATTGTTATAACTTACAAAACTACTGAGAGGGGGGGTGAATCAATGTTGTATCAGATTTCTCAATTTTCTTTCCTTTGCAAAAAAATTAAAGTTGTTTATAAGTGCTTACTTAATTAGAAATATATGCAGAACACTAAACACAACACAGAAAACACATTACACTAGAAATTTTACGTGGAAACCCAATACAGGAGAAAACCACATAACATATTTCTTTGTGTTCTTCTACAAGCACCAACTTATAATTTACAATTATTCAAATTGACAGGTACCGACCTGTCACAAATGAGGACACCAATCCTATCAGGAACCAACCTGTCACAAATAATGAGGACATCAATCCTCTCAGGCACCAACCTATTGCAAATGAGGACACCAATCCTCTCAAGCACCAACTTGTCGCAAATGAGGACACCAATCCTCTCAAGCACCAACCTTTTGTAAACAGTGAGGACACCAATCCTCTTTGGAACCAGCCTATTGTAGATAATGAGGACACCAATCCTTTGTGCTTCAACTCCCCCTAGCACCACTTTGCCACCCTGAAATCCGTTTAAGAAATATTTTTACAGAACTAAACTTTTATGTACAAAAATTGATCTGATAAGTCTCCGGTTCAGTTTCCTTGAACAGTTACTAATTGTTTTTCTTCTCTTTTTATCCGTGAAAAAATTGAATAGAGTGTGTCCTTATTTATAGTTTTTTTTGCTTGAGTTCCCCTTTCTGTATGTGGATGCATAACAATTACAATGTGGACAAATTTTGACTAGATCAAACTTTTTTCAGTTACACTTATTTCTAAATAATGTATGTGGACGCATGACAGTTACTTTGTGGATATGTTTTGACCAAATCAAAGTCCAGTTATTTATATGTGGACAAAATTTTGTTTCGAACATTTTGACTAACTCAAACGGACCAAATCTTTCTTGTTTTACCAAATCATTCATTATCACAGTAATTCACATTTTGGTTTACAAAGAATCTATTGCGTAGATAGAATAAGGGCGCAAGACACAAATCTCAAGTCTTCAACCTGACACACTTGCCTTGCAACATACTCACCCATTCACCCCACCAAATTATGATCTCTCCTTGGTGACTCCAAATTTTCACTCATCTCGTCACAATCCACTATGTCACTCGTCGCTTTGCTCAAGGAACCCTGCGATGTTTGCACATGTGGCATTGTGGTGTAGCACAAACATCCACTGATTTGCTCTGCAATTGTGGACAAGGGAATTTGTCACAGTCTACTTTACTTTTGAACTACGTCATAGGTCATCCTCATGTTCTACGCGCACTCCTAGCAGTCTCAATCACTTCCATTATTTCTTTTGTGTTGTTGATCCCTTCGTCCTTCAATCCTTCTGCGTACTTCTGTTTTCAACCTTCGTGATTTCTTCTAGGAGTTTTTTGATGTGGATCTGCGATAATGTTGTAGAAAGAATCATTACGTGCACTTCCTTTACCTGTGTAGAAAGAATCATTCCATGCACTTCCTCTTCCTGTGCACCATACTATTTATGCACCATGTTGACATCAATGAGAACATATGCTCAACAATTAATTTTAAGATATCAATTCGTTTTGACTATTATACTCACATCCATACAAACTATGTGGGTTCTAAACCCACTATTGCTAGAACAATTCCAAACCCGTTGTTTCCAGCATGGGTCACAGGGCTCATGAGGAGGGAGAGAGGGTGAGAGGGAGGGGTGTCAGGGTGGATTGTGCGCAAGTACGGGGTGGGGGATGGGGGTATTGTTGAGTTACCACAAAGGAGGAGGACGATGGGAGTGAAAGGGGTGGGAGTGAAAGGGGAGATGGGTTAGGGAGATGTGGGGGTTTGGGTTTCACATGAGTATAGTTTTTATTTATTTATAAAAATGAGAGAGGTAGCATGAGATGATCGGTCTCATAATTTTTTTGAAGATCATTGTTTGCATGAAATGGATTTCCAAGTGTCTCCAGAAGCAATCTCTAGCTCGAAGGATCAAGGTATGTCAATTCCCTCCACTCCTCTTGCAAAGGAGTTAGGTTGTGCTTCGTCATCAAAGCTATCTTATTTCTATGTATCAGAGGTTCTCAAAGATCAGCCTAGGGGTTTAGTTGAGGGTTTGTCTAGTCCTATTTTTCCAATGAAAGGGGGAATTAAGTCTCTAATAAGAGTCACCCCTCCCCTTCAAACCCTTTCAAGCCACCCTCCTCACGGTATGAGTTATGTTCTCACAAACCTGAGGGTTTGGTGGAGCATAGGATAGTTGAAGGGGTCCTTGCTCCGTGTGTGGAGTCTTCAATCCTTCCAGGACATACATTTTTTATCTCAAAGTCCAAACTCAAAGCCTCGAAGGAGGTGCAACAAGGAAAACAATTGACCATTTCTAGGGCGCTTAGAGTCGAGAATCCCTTTGAATAGGTTCCTCCATGATTATCATGTCTTTGAATGTGAGAGGGGTAGGGGGTGCCCCTAAGAGACAAGACCTCATAAGTTTGTTCGCTCAGTATAAACCTAATATTTTAATTTTGTGGGAAAATATGGCCTTTGAGTCCAAAGCTATAGAAGTTTTGACTCCTCTCCTTCCAAATTGGAGTTTTAGTACTCTTGATGTAGAAGGCATGTTTGGGGGGTTGATAATGGCATGGAACTCTTCCTTTGCAACATTAAACACTAGCTTTGTCTTGCATGTATTGTGTTGGAAGGGGAGGATAAATATTTGGGAAAGGACTTTGAGATACTCAACCTGTATGGACCCTATGCGGATCGCAAGCCCTTTTGGGAATCTTTGGCTTGTCAAGGGATCTTGAGGGAGAATAATATTATAATTGGTGGTGATCTGAATATGACCTTATCCCCAAGATAGGTATGGGGGGATTCATCAAGGAAAGATCATTTAGCATTTTTTTCCTCTATTTGTTTGAAGTTTCTAAGCTTGTTGACACTAGGCCTGTCCCAGTGGCCCCAACCGAAGGAATGGACAAGGTGGTATTGCAAGGGTTTCAAAACATTTATACAAAATCTTGATGGCACGGGGTTTATTGGAAGAGTGTGATTGGTATAGATCTTAGATAGGGTGGGTGGTTCCTTATATTATAGCCCAATTCTTCTACAAGTTGAGTTTGAAGACAGAAGCCTTCAGGGCCTTTAAATTTAACCATGCTTCGTTAAGAGAGGAGGGAATAAAGTGACTCATAAGTAATAATTAGAGACCCTTTAATTCTCTTTTAGTGGATTCCACAATGGTTCAGTTCATTTCAAACTTGAAGAATATTAAACGGTGAGCGACAGATTGTGATAATAAGAAAAGGGTTATCTATCAGGTTGAGGTATTGTAGATATAGGAAAATATCAGTAGGATTTTCTCACAAAAATTGGTGGAATTCTTCACCATAGAGGAACAGGAAGAACTCAAAGCAATGGAGGAACAAAAAATTCGTCTTTTGGCCATTGCGGAAACCAACTGGAGGCTCAAAAGTTGTGTTATATGGATCAAGGAGGGAGACAGTAATACAAAGTTGTTCCATAGGTTTGTTTCCCATAGGAAACCTTTCAACACCATATGGGAGTTATATGCTCCAGATGGTTCCAAGCTCAAATATTTCAAAAAACTTTCAGATGTCGAACAGACCATTTTAAATCCTTGTTCAAATAACCACTAGAGAGTCACAGTGTTGAGCAAATGAGGGTTATTCATTTATTTTCCAAGTTTTTTTATCATGATTTGAATGACAAAATGGGAGCCCTAGACACAAAGGAAGAATTGAAGGAGGTGCACATAGGTTTTAAGAGGGAAAAAAGTTTGGGTCCAAACGATTGGACATTGGATTTCTATCTCGGCTTCTATGATTTATTGGTAGAAGAGATCCATAGGGTGGTGGAGGATTCTAAGACCTCAAGCAAGGTATTGGGGGACCTTGATGCATTGTTTATTGCATTGATTCCTACAAAGTTAAATACCTTCTCTTTTGGTGACTTCAGGCCCATCTCACTATGTAACCTTTTATAGAAAGTGATAGCAAAAATTATAGCTAACAAGATTAAAGGGGTCTTGCATACTTTTATCTCAGAAGAACGGTTCATTTTTTCTTTTTAACATGAAGATTTTAGATGCAATAGGTGCATCCCAAGAGGGCCTCCATACCATTAAGTTGAAAAAAAATTCAGTAACAATTATAAAGCTTGATTTGGTCAAAGCATATGATACGATCAATTGGACCTTTCTCAAATTGGTTCTTCTTCAAATTGTCTTGAGCCTGGAGATTGTCAATTGGATAGTGGGGTGTATGTCATCATCAAATGTTGTTGTGCTCATCAATTGATCTCCCTGTAAGTTTCTCAAAGCATCAAGGGATCTGAGACAAGGTTTCTCATTGTCCCCCTTCATGTTCCTTTTGGTAGTTGCAAGTATGAGTAGGCTTATAATTTCTGCAAGACATGAAGGTTCTATCAAGGCAATTTCGGTAGCAGATCTTACAAAGTTAACGCATCTACTTTTCATAGATGATGTCCAAGTTTTATTTGGGGAAGGTTCAATAAGGGAATCGTTGATGACTACAGCTGCATGAGACATCCTCCAGGAGACAAACTGAGTGAGTCGGCCTGAGAGAGTGCATGAGTTGGGTGTGCCCATGAGTTGGGTGTGCCCATGAGATGGGTGTGTTGTTCCTCTCTGAGATGAAGAAGGAACGTTGTGTGCCCCTGTGTGGGTTGAGGAAGCCCATGAGCTGGGTGTGCCCATGAGATGGGTGTGGGGTTACTCTCTGAGATGGATATGGAACGTTGAGTGCCCCTGTGTGGGGTGAGGAATCCCATGAGTTGGGTGTGTCGTTCTCTATAAGACGGAGATGAAACAATGTATTGTTCTCCTCTGTGCAAAGAGTTGAGATGATGTGATACTTTAGATGATTCTCATGTGAGACGTAGTGAGATAGAGATATGTTGAGTAGGATGTTCCTGTGGCTGAGCATAGGTCGACATGATCCTAGTGGTTGAGCACTAGTGTGTGTGTATTATGATGATTCTCCTATGAGACGCAATGAGATAGATACTTGGACGTCCCTGTCGATGAGCACAGGTGGACGTGCCCCTAGTGGTTGAGCACTAGTGGGTGTATGATATCCCTTGCTATATTTTCCAAGAGTCAGACTTACCTGTAACCCTATTAGTGATGTAAAGGGTACAGGTCGGCCCCACCATAAAGTGAAAGATAATTAATGTGGTAATTATTAATTATATTTTGATTTATTGAGATCGGCCTTGTTGTGTCAACAGACACTACTTTTGATATGTTCAGTCTAATATAAATAAAGGTAATTTCCCCATTGAGGAAACACAACACAAGTGTGAGTTTGGAAATTTTAGCAAGTACTTGTTCTTGGGCTGAAGTGTGCACCTCTCTTGGGTGCTAGTCTTCTAGGTTTTGTGAGCACCCTTTTGTGTGATAGTTTTATGGTGTGGGAGGTATTTCTCTTGAAGAATATAGCAAAGGATTGGTTGGGTTTTCTTCCCTTGTTGAGTAGGGTTTCCCAGGATACTTCTTGTGTACTTTTGCATGGTATTTCGTCTTGTGATCTTGGTTGCTGCAACAAATTGTTAATGGTGTAACTGCAATTGTCTATGGTTCAAGTAAAATGCTAAAATTGGAATGAAATTCATGCTTGAGCCTAGATTATTGAAAAATCAACATGGTATCAGAGCATAGGTCTTGAAGAACCCATTGCACAAGCATTTACCATTCACCCTCTCACTTCTGCAGAACCATATGACCCTCCTAGGGTTCCCATAAATTTCGTATGAGACTCCTTTCTGAGGTGTTTCAGCACTTAATACTTGGATGCTAGGGCTAAAAAGTGCATAAGAGTGTACGACCTCCTTTAGCGCACCTCCAACAAGATTCATATTGCATTTCCGAGCATTTTGATTTTTTGGCCCTAGCGTTTCGCAATTTTCTGCAGATATTTCAAAATTAGGGTTTTTGCAACTCCTTGAAGGAGCTCTTCAACTCACCAGTGTTCTTCTATCTTTCAATGCTTATTGTTGGTATTCATAATCCCAAAAAACCTAAAGTTTCTATCCTAGCCTAGCCATTAAGTTTTCTAGCTCATTTGACAAGGGTTTGTGAAGAAACTAAAAATATGATGAACAAAACCATCATGGAAGACAAGCTTGATGGATCAAACAAATTCAATTCCTGGAAGCCAAGACTTCAAAGAGATGAAGACATCAACATTTCAACACTTTCAAGTATGGTCCCTGTTATCCCCGATTTCTAGGGATAACTAGGAGATCATGTCTCGAGACCCACAGGTCCTAGACATGGAGTACCAAGAGCAGGATTGACCTGAGCATTGCCCTGGAGGGCCCATCCTTCTTCTTCTTCGCCAGAATTGTCCTGTCAGCAGCAGCAGCATCCATCACCATCGGATTGCACTTGCATCAGAGAAGACTCTTGCTCCATGTGTTAATTGGTCCAGGTATCATGGTATGTGTCATGTTTGATAATTATAATTTTCAGACATATGCATCAGGTTC
>JASDQU010739826.1:123950-135115 GCA_032191745.1 Picea mariana | reverse complement strand
CTCTACAATTGAAGCAGTGTATATAGCCACAACATCATGATGTACACAAGTATTGTGGATAAAGACCAATCTCAAGGATATTCAAGTTCCTTGTGATCAACCTGTTTCTATCATGTGTGACAATATAAGTGCTATTAATCTCTCTAAAAATCATGTTCAACACTCTAAAACTAAGCATATACCCATCAAGTATTACTTTCTCAAAGAGCAGGTTCAAGATCAGGTGGTTAAAGTAGAATGTGTTCCTTCCAAAGAGTAGATCACAAATATATTTACCAAGCCATTACCTAGGGACTCCTTTGAGTACCTTAGAGAGAAGTTGGGAGTCCTTCCCACCCCTCATTAAGGTGCATAACCTTCATGACAGGTTGGAGGCTATTGAAATACGTGCTCAACCTCAGGGGGAGAAACATGAAATACACCATTCAAATAGGGGGAGTCACTCTTAGGATGTGCACAGTTAGTAGGGAAGATCCATTTTCCATTGATGTCAAAGGGGGAGAAAAATAGAGTTGTGACAAAGAGGAGCATACAAAAAGAGGGAGTGAAGGCCATAGGAACACACTGACAAGGGGAGAAACTCAAGAATAGAGTTGCCATCAATGACAAAGGGGGAGTTTTTTGAGCATATGTTGTGATTGATGTCAATATGAGACATAGACAATATGGCACAAAGTTGGCGCATAGACAGAGGAAGTGCGCAGAAGGATTCTTTCTACACAGGGAGAGGAAGTGCCTAGAGGGATTCTTTCTTCTGCACTATCATAGATCCACATGAAACAAAACTCCTAGAAGAAATTGTGAAAGGTTGAAAATAGAAGTGCGTAGAAGGATTGAAGGATGAAGGGATCAATGACGCAAAAGAAATCAAAACAATGATTGAGTATACCAAGAGTGCGTGCAGAACATGAGGATGACCTACAACGTAGTTCAAAAGTAAAGTAGACTATGACAAATTCCCTTGTCCTTGATTGCAGAGTGAATCAACGGATTTTTGCGCTGCAACAAAATGATGGATGTGCAAATATTGCAGGGTGCCTTGAGGAAAGCAATGAGTGACAGAGTGGAATTCGACGGGATGAGTGAAAATTTGGAGTCACCAGGGTGAGCTCATAACCTGGTGGGGCGACTGGGTGAGTATGCTGCAAGGAAAGTGTGACAGGTTGAAGACTTGTGATCTGTGTCTTGCACCCTTATTCTATCCACACAATATATGCTTTGTAAACTAGAATGTGATTTACTGCGAAAATGAATGATTTGGTAAAATAAGAAAGATTTGGTATGTTTGAGTTAGTCAAAATATCCAGAACAAAGTTTGTCCACATATAACTAACTGGACTTTGATTTGGTCAAAATATGCCCATAATGTAACTGTCATGCGTCCACATAATTTATTTAGACATAAGTGTAACTGGAAAAAAGTTTGATCTAGTCAAAATCTATCCACAATGTAGTTGTTATGCGTCCACATATAGGAAGGGGAACTCAGGAAAAAAACACTATAAACACAGACACACTTTGTTTGATTTTTGCGCGAATAAAAAGGAAAAGGATTAGTAACTATTCAAGGAAACTGAACCATATACTTATCAAATCAATTTTTGTAGAGAAAAGTTTAGTTTTGTAAAAATATTTCTTAAACTGATTTCAGGGTGGTAGGGTGTTGCTAGGGTGAGTTGAATCTCACAGAGGATTGGTGTCCTCATTATTTGTGACAAGTTGGTTCTTGAGAGGATTGGTGTCCTCATTTTTTGCGACAGGTTGGTGCCTGAGAGGACTGGTATCCTCATTTGTAACAAGTTGGGGCCTGAGAGGATTGTTGTCCTCATTTGCGACAAGTTGGTTCCCGAGAGGATTTATGTCCTCATTATTTGTGACAGGTTGGTTCATGAGAGGATTAGTGTCCTCATTTGTGACAAGTGGGTTTTTGTCAAACTGAATAATTGTAAATTGTAAGTTGGTGCTTGCAAAAGAACATAAAGAAAGTTTATATGTGGTTTTCTCCTGTATCGGGTTTCCACATAAAATTTCTAGTGTAAAGTGTTTTATGTGTTGTGTTTTGTGTTCTACATATATTGTTGATTAAGTAAGTACTTCTAAGCAACTTTGATTTTTTGAAAAGGAAAGAAAATTAAGAAATTTGATACAATATTGATTCCCCCCCCTCTCAGTATTGCTATAAGTTATAACAATAATAACAAAATTTAAATATCAAACTAAAAACGATGGTCACGGTGAAAGGTGTATCCAAAGGTGATATAAGAGGAGGTGGTGGAAGCTCTTGTTAAATATAGGAATTCACTGTAAACGATGAACCTTTTCTTCTCAATTTTTTCGATTTAATTTCCATTTTGTTGATGTTATATGATTTTTCATGACAATCAAACCACAAATCTTAGAGGTAGGATGCTTAGGATGCTTATGTGTTAGCTTTCGAGGTTGCTCCAAAAGTGTTTACACCATGTTTGAGGGTGATTCATGAGATTTGTGGTACATAGTGTATGCTTATTCCTTGGATATATCATGATGGACTTGTACATTTACTTCGGAGGTGGCTTACGTATTGGTTTTTTGATCTCAGTTGGATACTTGCAAGACATTCTTCCTTGGAGCATTAGATATCTTCAGAAATCTTGGTACATTCTTTATTATGACCATATGTAGATTGTTTGCTTGTTTGAGAGGATTCCCTACATCCAAGGAGGAGTATTTACATTATGGAGGAGGGTGTTGAGACCTAAATAGAAGGGGTGGCTTGGATACTTGCATGGAGGCATGGAGTTGACTTGGGGTTTCTTGGGTTATGAAAATTTTGATGCAAGTGGAGTGGATCCAATGGAGCACATGGATGAGGAGGAGTGTTAGAGTATTTGGAGGCTTGTAGGAGGAGCCTTGGACACACCTTGTGGAGTTCCTTTGCATTAGAGTCTTGTTTATGTGTGATATCACTTTAGAGCTTGACATGTGTATTCTTGGAGTGTATCACTTCAAAATTATGGGCCTACTTGTGTTTTGTAGGTTTCTTCTAGAGGTTTAGACCTACTTTATATCATTGGCCTCCCTACCTATCATATAAATAGAGGAAGGAGAGAGTCCTTTTATTCATTATATTCATCATCATCTTGTGTTGGATATGTGAGGAGAATATCAGACAAATATCTCTCTCAAGTGTGCTCTTCATTGTATCATCTCTCTTGTCTTTGAGCACCAAGGTTTCTTGGAAGATTCTCATAGATTTATAGGGTTAGTGTTTCTACCTGAAGGAGGCAAGGAGTTAGGGTTTGGTGATAAACCATAGCTGGGTTGTACTTGTTGAAGAAGAGGAGAAGAGAATATGACTTGCCATGGAAGCTTGCTAGTGTTGATGCTAGCTTGTGGAGAATCTTTGGTGGAGCTAGTGTTTTCTTGGTTTTCCCTATCTAGGGTTTTGGAGAGCTTGGATGGTTGTACCCAATGTGTTATAAGCTAGGNAAATTTGTATGGAAAATTCAATTTTCAACTATCATTATTGTAATACCCCTGTTTCCCCCAACTTGTAATTATTCATGATTAATGATTTCTATGCCATGAGATGCAAACAATGTAAATGCATTATTTTTTAATTGTCACTACCAATAGTTGATTGTGGGGGTGAGGCCTTGAGTACTGGCCATGATACCACTAGAGGAAAGAGTGAGGGAACATATAGAGGGGTTCATGATGCTAAGATGACCCAATCCTTCTTGCTGAAATATTTGATTTGGAATAATAAGCCTTAACCTATTCCCAAGGAAAATTAGTTAATGAGAACAAGGATTGGTGTTTGAGAAACCAACCACCCCAATGAATGGAAGCATGGAGGGACTAGATAAGACAACATGAAGCTAGTAGCCAAAGGTACCCAACATACCATTCCATAAACCCTAAGGTTGACACGAGTTTCCTTCTGATAGAAGGAAGGGGTCATGTTGAAAGACTTTCTGGATTTTGGATTTCGTGCAGGAGACACAGGAGGAGATATAAAAAAAAATGGAATGCATGAGTGTGTGCAAGGAGAGCATACCCAGAAGGATGGCCTGAGAGGATGGAGGGAAAAGTGTGTAGTCGGGATATCCACAGAAGAAGAAATTGAGGAGGGTTCAGGCATCAAAGGAAGAAATATACTGCGAGAGAATGCACGAGGGAGTGCAGAAAATTCCCTAGTGGTATCATGGCTTGGCATGGGGTTGGACTGTAGTCGAAGTGACTGAGCATGCAGAGACTACGGTCGGGTGGAAAGGAGAACACCCAAATTCAGTTGACTAGTTATCATCTCCATTGATCAGATAAGTATATCTTCAATATGTGTAATTAAATGAAGATAAAGAATTGGTGCTTGCAATTATGTGTAACTGTGTATAATTGGTCAATTGTGTTGATATTGTTCTATTATAAGTCATTGTACTCATATAATAATATGTATGAAATGAATTGCATGTGTATTGCATGTATGAGCAGGAGGAACCTACGTTTTATCTTAATTGATTAAAGAAACAATACAATCGATTTCCTCTTGTGAATATAACCCTACATATATTGATATGTTTGTGCCTCCTAGATGCATAGAAAAGTATTGTTGCGTTGTGATGCATGTGCAAAGTAAAGAGGCTAGAATATTAAGAAATGAACAATAATTTCCAAAAGGAATGGGATACTATAGTTGAAGGCCCGAGAAGGCCAATAGACCCGATGTCATTAACCTCTCTTTTTTATGAATGGTTGAGTGGAATGAAATCCTCATTTGGGTGAATAAGTGGTAAGGATTATTTCTTGCTGGAAAAATGGAGGCAGAAATGCCCTGTAACTTGGGAAGGTTTATGTGCAGTTTGGAGAGATTTAAAGCTCTGTGAAAGTCTCCCTATTGGAATGGAAAACCTGTTGGATGCAAATATTCACCCAAGCGGTTAAGAAAGAATGCCTTGGTCAGTTTAGAGGAGAACTGTAGATATCCTGAAGGCTTGGTAAGCCTTAGAAAATACCTGGAAGAAATCCATGAACTGCTAATTCCTGAATCAGACTGATAACTTGGAGAAAAACCCAGGTTTTGAGCCTGAAGGAATCACAGTCACTGGATCAACATAACGAATATATCATGACCCTTCATCAGAGTAGGCTATGAGGCCTAGAGAGGTTGTATTCTGAGCCAATGATATCCGTTGATATATCATAAGATTGAGCGGTGAGATGATCTCGACCATTAGCTAGACTTGGTAGTTAGAGTGAAGAGAATGTTGGCATGGTGGCCAACACATATTTAAGGATAATACATGTCGATACTTAATTTTTAAAAGGGTCAAGGATGGGTCTGTGTTGGACTTAGGACTTTAGAAGGTCACCTTAATTTTCGACCATTAGATTTGCAGGTGGATAGATCTCTACCATTAATCAGAGTGGTTGAGTGTGGGGTCTATAAGGGACTCTAACATAGGAGATCCCAAGAGGAGATCTAGATCGTATGTCGGCAAAAATCCAAGAAGAAATCCCAGCCTCTTGTCGAAGGAGGGATGTCAAAGGTCTAGAGCAAGGGATGATGATGTCATGCTGACAAGGATGCTAGTGTGGCAACTAACATGTCTCGAGAAGAGACATGTGTCGATAGTTGATTAGTCGACAGAACGAAAGTGGGATCGTTAGGTGAGAAAGCATCTAAGTCATTGCCCTAAATATCAACCATTGATTATGGTGTGGTGATTATATCACCATCGTCCATCAGAGTGGCTTGTCTGAGTCGTTCAAGTCACCGAAATGAGTGCACTCTGATGGGAAGGACTCTGAGAAATGATTTGGACCGTTGATTAGAATGGGGGAAAGATTGAACCTCAACCATAGATCAAAGGAGTGGGTCCTAATTGAGTAGATAAAAATGGTGAGTAATGTCACGGTGATGTCATGGTGACAAGGGGTTCCAGTGTGTCCCAGAGGTGGACGTGTGTTAACCTGAAATTTGTAGAGAGGACTGGGCATGAGCCCCTATCCGTTTTAACTCCAGGGATATGTGCCTTAATATTAAACATCAGATCTATATATTGGAAAGATATAGAACATTCTTCAAAGGGGCGCTGGTCAGAGTGAGTCATGAAGAGGAACTCTGATGAGAGACCTCAAAGAAAGAGAAAGAGTTGCTGATAAGTTGGAGAGTAACCTCAGTCAATGATATCCATTGGATCCAGAGCGGCTAGACTTCGACGAGAGGTACTCCGAGGGATGATCTTGACCATAGATCGACAGGAAGGAAAGATCAAATCCTAGCTGTTGATTTTGGTTATAAGCCTGCAAGTAGAGGAGGACACGTGCCAAAGATGTGACTCTAGCCAATGGACAATAAACCGGTGTCAACATTTGAGTGGAGAAATTTATGCCCGATGATGATGTGTCACACGAGGATTGGTTCACATGTCAGGAAGGTGTTGTGCCACATGTCAAGGTGAATCAATATTTTGAGGCAGAACTCTGTGTTAGGTTATGTGTGCCACGTGTCATGCTAGGTGGCAGGCAGTGGCAGGGCCATGTGTAATGTCAGGTGGCAATTGACGCATCCTACAGGATGATGCGTGTCAACAGTCGATTGGTTAACGTGACAAGAACAATCCCATTTGGGAGGAAATGCCTTTAAGAAGTTTCCTTCTACCTCAATTGTTGATTGGAGGAATAAGGACCATATCTTTGTTGTCCATCAGAGTGGGTCAGTCAGAGTGGGTTGCGATTTGAGAGGAGATGCACTCCGATAGAATGACTCTGAGAGATGATCATGGCCATTGATCAAAGACGATATGTGATCAAATGATAACTATCGATTTGGAAGGTCCGACAAAGAAAGGGCTTGATAAACCACATGGGAGGCACCATGTCAATTCCATGTCATATGGTGCCAGTGATAGAGAGCCACGTGGATCCCTTGTGGAAATGAGGTAGATATGGTGAGTGAGGACCCTGAAACTGTAAGGGTCTATACATTTTGATCTAGAGCTCCATTTTGAGCATGAAAACACTCGTTGGAAATATCTTGATGAGAAAAAGACGATGGTGTCCTCAAGAAGAGGTTTCAAGATGATTGAGGAAAATTAAAATTTTGATACCCATCCCTTAAAAGGGTACTTAGAGGGTTGGGTGTGTTACAAAGTGGTATCAAAGTAGGCTACAACACTAGGTCTGGATGGGCGAAAGAAAAATTATAAAGGTTGATATATCAAGGCTAAGAAAATCTCGTTAGAAAGAATTTCTTTGCGTTAAAAGTCTATTTATTATTTGCACAAGTTCTTTGAGGAGGAAGACAACAGATCGAAATTGTAACCTTGGAACCCCTGGGTGAGTTATAGTAGGGGAAATTATGTTCCTTTTTCAAAATGATAACTACTCTTGCAACAGTAAGAATATACCGACAAACCTTAATGGTAAGACCTAAATGCGAAAAGGGTAGAAGTGGTAGAATCCTATTATAGGATTGTATGAGTGAACTAGCAGTTGTAATATTTCCTGTAAGTATAGACCGTTAGAGTCCTGGCTATTGGGATTGTTGTTTATATAAGGGCTAAGACCCTTATGAGAAATCCCTTGTGATTAAAGGAATTTGGTAGGGATTGATAGGTCCCTTGGCAGTATTTAGTACTACTTAAATAAAAGACTAAAAACTGTTTGTATAAGTCCTTAGGTCTAGAGGATTGATGAAAAGTTGTATGGTCATTTTATTTGACCTGTAAAGAATGCATATTGTTGTTGAAATAACCTAGTTAAGCAGAGAAAAATGAGTTCTTTGAACTGATGATAGTCCTCATAAAAGAGGCGAAATGCCATGAACATATGAGCCAGTTTATGAGCTCATGGCTATACAAAAATGTGTACATGCCTATTAACATGAGTACTTGTTTATACATGGAAATGCAAGATGAAGACATGTTGTAAGCATGTATGTAATATGCAAATAAGAATATTATAACTTGTAGTGGGTTGTAAGGTATGGTTTGTTGATGGACCTTTTAAAAGAGGATGACCTGATGACATCAAGGAAAATAACAACATGAATGAAATGTTGGTAATTTTAATGTCTAGTGCCTTATGAGGATAGGGTTGTAATGATAAAAGAAAGGTTGATATAAAGACTAACAAAGGTAGTGCTGGAGCATTACCATATGACCAATGGGTCAAACTTACATCCATAGGTGGATGATAACCATACAAGAATGGATGGGTATGCTCATATGGCAGTAAAGGGGAATCTAGGAAAGGGTTTCCATGATAGAGGCATAATGAACAAGAATGGTTGAAACATGAAAAAAAGAAAGATGGAATTGGATATTTTGTTGCTCTGGGTAATATTGTAATTATTTGCTTACATTTAAGGGATTGTGGGTTGCTTTTGTAATAAAAGAGAAAGAGTAGTTTCTTAATGGTTGTTGCCATGAAGAGAAGACAACCTAATTATGAATATTCCTATGAGACTTGTCATGGGAATGGTTGTAAGATATCTGGAGGAAGGACATGGAAGTTTGAAATGACCATGTGTGTGAATGACATGGAAAAGGTGCAAGTAGTGAACTTGCATGTTGAATATTTATCTATGTTTTTCTATGTTTGAGTGCATGGATTGAATGCGTTATAAAGTTTCCCGGTATGAAGAATAATATTAAGACCAAATAAATATGAATGAATGATATGAAAATGTGCAAGTGATGCACATGTATGATGTATGAGTATGGGTATACTAAAGACATGATATGATTTCCTGAATAAGTGAAATGTAAGGCAAGAATTGTACTTGCCAGGGTTGAATAAATACCATGAATGCATGGTTGACTCTAGTCTGAAGAGTCATGATAGTTTTTTTTTGAACAATATCTTGAGGATGATGTGTTTCATCTCCTCAGGAAAAGCTAGTATAAATTGATGAATGAGTAAAAGAGCAAGGATGCTATGTTGTCATGATAAAAGGAAACATGGTTAGTCCTTTGAGGGCTGCATGAGAATGACTAAAAATAATCGTGAGTTAATATAATTTGTAAATAAATATGCAAAGTGTGCCTATGGTAGGCACACATAACGTTGATACATGTGGTTAAATGTACGAAATAACCGTTTGAAAGCAAGATGATAACCTAAAGATACATGTTTGAATATGTCTTTGGAATACATCATAATAATGCATGCTTATATTCTTTATGGAATATTGGATAGAACTATACAATAATGAAGCTGAGTCTGACTCCAAATTAAGGTCATTTCACACCATTTTGATATGAAATAAGGAAGTTGAATGATGAGACAGTTCCATGTGGAATAAATATGTCATAAAGACATAGTATAATCTAAATGACTGATGAGAGTTGGGAAATGGGATGCAAGGCCTGTTTATATAAGAATCATGGATTACATTCTAAAATATAATGCATGCATAGGGAACATGCAAATAAAGTTAACCAATCTGATTAGTAAATGTGCATAATGCACTCTGGTTCACGATTAAATTGTAAACCAAAATCTTGTTGTTTTAGCATGTTGATTTACCATAGAAAGTCAAGATGAAACTTGGCTGAAACTGATCAAGGAATAGAGAAAGAAAATCCGAAAAAGGATAGATTGCAAAAGACAAAAAAAAGGGAGAAACACTTTTCTTATTTTAAAACTCTGATTTGCTCAACAAATTTGTATGCTTTAAAAGAACAGTTGTGAAAACAAGTACAAATGAGAAACAATTAATAAATATGTTTAAATGGTATTGGATAAACCATATTATGTAAAGGAAGTGAGGCCTTGGGAATAGTTCAATTAAGCTGAAAATTTCTAGACTATCCAAAAGTAATTGGAAAAAGGGAAGCGCCCCGCAATTTTGTTTCTTGTTGTCTATTATGTTTCTCTAGGATGAGAAACTGACGTGTTGATGAATGTAAATGTTTTGGCACGAGATTGTTGATAGTTGTATGAATGTAGAAATATATGAAAATCGATTGTGTTGCACTCATGAAAACATTAAGGATAATGTGATGAAGTGCATAAAGATATGCTAGGACATATATGAAAATGTTTTTGTTGAATTAAATAATATGATACATGCATTGGTATTTACATAACAACTTCCATAATTTCAAATGTGATAATACATGTTATGTATAGGAAGTGATTGGAGTTGTTGAGGAAGGACAACTACCAATGGTGGATAACCTCAAGTAGGGGTTAAATGTAAGAAGGTTGCTAATAAAAGAGAACTATGAAAGGGACCGTGAGAGTTTCCATGAAGCACCATTGATGAGGTAATGTTAAAGAAGGTGCTAGCAGCCAAAACAAGTATAAAAGTATTCATACATATGTGTTATAACATATGAAGGGATTGGTTAAGAATCCCTTCTGAACTATTTTATTATTTTAAAAATATGAAAAATAATGTTGAGTGGTTGTTGCATGCCATTGATACCCAAATAGGGTATGATTCATGAAGAGGAACCTAAAGGATAGAGAGGGGAATCTCTAGCAGCCAAGGATGATTGAGATCATTGAAAGAAAATTCATGAAAAAAGTATCATGGATACTTTGACCAATTGAGAATGATTGGGAATAATAGTGCTCATGAGCAACACGTTGATTGAATACACTGAGGAAATGAGAGGGAAGGTAATGGACTTCCCATCATGGAAGGAGGACCTTCCAATATCATACCATAATTATAACAATGTTAAATAAAAGAATTGGGTGGCCATGAGTGTTGGCATCCTGGTTACTAATGAAGAAAGAATGCTTAAATGCATTCATGTGAAACTTTTAGTTTCATGTAGGTTGAGTTGAGGTCACGATCAACTAAAGAAAGAAAACATAGTCTTGATGTAATAATAAATGTGTATGAAAGAACCATGTGGTAGGAGGTTGGTTGAATTCCATCATACCATGGAAAGAGTGCCTAATACAAAAAGGGTGATAATTAGAAATCAATGCAAGGGTGCATTGTGTGTAGGAATGTGACCATGGACATTGACACATTAAATAAAATTCATTTAATGTTGAATTGCATTTGGAAAAGTTTGGTATGATGAAATGATGCATATGTGAGGAATGTTGTTTCCTTTCATTATAGATAAATGTGATGCAACCGTTATATTGCACAAATTAAGAATTGTTTGGATGCCATTGTAAATTTGCAATAAGAATATATATGCATGAGAAAC
>JASDQU010739826.1:95098-116251 GCA_032191745.1 Picea mariana | reverse complement strand
ATATCAAGCTTTAATGAAGGAATTTGCGAAGGAGTTTTACCATGTCCCTTTGGAGAATTCAGAAGAGGTCTTGAACTGGTAGAAGAAGAAGAAGAAGAAGAAGATGGAGGAGAGGGTGGTGGAGAAGCACCATTCCCTCCATTTCCGTTTGGAGTTTTGTCACCACTGCTTCCCTCATGCTTTGAAGGGTTGGAGCCTTCAACTTGCAATAATATGTTCCTTTCCATCAAGATCTTCATCATCTCTCTCATCTCCATGACAGCCTTTCTGAGATCTTCATCTTCTGCAGGAACATGTTCATGACTTTATTCATGAGCCATACTTGGTGAATGCCTCCTTGAAACTTGTGGTGATGGTATATGCTTCCTCCTTGAAGGATGAGAACTTGGCTCCACAAGTTGACCTTCTCCTCTTGTAAGTTTCAACCTTGTGAGCATCAGAAACAAAACACTTGCAAAATAATCAAGTCTTCAAAAACCAGTGCTCTGATACCAACTTGATCTAAAAATGAAGAAGACTTGAAATCTTGAAAATATTTGCAAGTAAAGTTTATGTGTTGAAAACAAATGGATCAACTTTGCAACACATTAATTAAAGGATTACCCATTCAAGATACAAATAAAAAAAAACATAATCAATGAACATAAGCACATAAACACAACAATTGATAAAGGAGTTCACCCCTCTCTTGGGCTACATCTCCTGGTCCAGCTTCCAATGGATCATTATTATTAATTGCTCAAAGTGCTCAAAAACGTACCTTACAATGCTCAAATTGACCAAAAGACTGCTCCAATGGCTTTAGAGCATCCAAAAACCCCTAGCTGGGCTTTTTCGGCATCTCATTTGGCCAAAAAATGAAGAAGTTATGCTTCTTGGAAGTCCCTCATTCAAGCTTACTGTCTCTGCATTATCGCACCCTTGTTTCATGAACCTAGCACACACGCAATTTAAAGCGTGAAAACCCGGCACCGTGTGAAACCGCGCCAACGGTGTGAACTGTAGGACGGTTATGGGTGCACCAGCCCCTAACCGCCTAGCTCTCGGGCATATGAGTTCATAATATGACCACGCGCATTTACAAAAAGAGCTACTTTTCAAAGCCAATAATTAAGCGCCAAGTGTTGGGCGCGTGTTAAACCCCCGCGCTATAGTTTTGGCTGTGGTCATGTATTGGAGGGTTGTGTGATCGGGGTCTAGAGCTCTGTTCAATACACAAAACTCCTGCGTGAATGGCATGGTCACATGTAATATGACTACGGGTCGGGGCTAAGCCCCAACCCGACCCCCCACCATATGCAATATTATGTGAATTGAAATACAATAAAACACATATATACAATAAGGAAAAAACAGTGGTACGTTGGTCGGGCGGACTTTGTGAAGGATTTACATGATGGGGAGGTCCAGGGGTCGAACCCCACAGACTCCAATAAATTTTGATCAAACAACCAATATAACGGTGCCACGTGGCAGCCCATGACTGGGCCACGTGGCACCAAACCACCAACCAAATGCTAACACGTGTCGAAACACCATTCGACCACATTTGCCAATCAACGACTGCCATGTCACCACATGCCACATCAATGTACGGTCGTACGACCCTGCCACGTCAGCCTGTACGGACTGTACGGACTGTACAGTCAGCATCCTTTTTTTTTCCCTGTTTGACATTCTGAACAGATTGCGATATCTCTCGCTCCCGACGTTCGTTTGAGACGAAACGAGTTGCGTTGGGTTTGCAACGATGAGATCTACGCTCTTGCCCGGTTTGAAGTGATTCCGAACACTTTTAATTTTTGAGCAAAATTTGATCCCCTGATCAATCTTTGTCTATGCTTATGAGTGGAATTAGTTCTTTTGTCTCTGTTTAATGATCCTATGGTAACTGTCATCTTACTTTTGATTGTTAAGCAAGAATCACAAGCATCTTTGGCTAGTTAGTTGACCCATCATATATATGGTTTTATGTATGTTTTGGTTAACTGATTAGTTTTCTTATCCATTTGTTATACAAACCTATCTGACAATAGCTCTTGAAGGCCTTGTGTTGCATGAGTATAGCTAAGACTCTCTTGAGAATACAATCCAGAGGTTAAGATATTCATATTGATCCAAACCCACACCTATTATCAAGAAAATAGTTTCTAAAAAGATTAAGTTACCAGGCATCTCTGGCTTACAGCCTAGGAGAGTTTCCTGGAGTGATAACAAATTGGCGTCATTACCGAGGAGAGGAGATCGAAGCTCAGCTTCCTTGGGAGACGACAAGATCCATCTTTGATGATAGACAAAGCTTGGACATCATTTGGTTGTAATTATATATCTAGCGACTCCATGAAGGATAGATTTAGTGGCGACTCCACAATAATCAAATGTCAAAAGTGTCTGCAGCTCTTTTGGCTTGGAGGTTTGCACCTCTTGACTTCTCAACAATTCCTAGTTTCCCACATCCAGTTCCTTCTATAGATATTTGGGGAGATCACCTTCCAAGATTTGCATAAAAGAAAGAAGATAATCCTTCAGATCATCTCATCAAATTTCATCAATGCATGGTTCAGCTAGATATATATCATGAGGATGTGCTCATGAAGATGTTTGTCTTCTCATTAGAAGGAGATGCTCGTGAATGGTATCGATCTTTACCTCCTTCTAGCATATATTCTTTAAAAGAGTTTCATAGAGTATTCCATCATCGATGTGAAAGGTATTTTGCTTGGGAAATTCTTCTTGAGGGTTGTTGTGAAGAATTTCATTCATATATTCAAAATGTTTATTCTTCTAGTTGTGAACATGAAATTCTTTCTATTATTGTTGTTCAAGAGGAAGATCTTCAAGATAGAGTTGATGTGAATATTGATGATTGTGTGACCGAAGATTCTTGGGATTGTTCTTCTTATGTACTTACTACTTTAAACAAAAATGAAAAGGATTATAGGGTAGGGGAAGAAGAAGATGAATTTTCAGTTGAAAGTCTCTTTAAATAATGTTGTGATGAATTTGAAAAGCAGGTTCAACATGAAGCAGTTGATTCTTTTGTTTGCAGAGATGAAATTTATGTTGTTAAGGAAGATCTTCATGATACAAATGGTTATAATGAGAATTATATATCTGTAGATGCATCAGATCTAATCTCTGTTGCACATGCTGCCTTTGATTTGTATGAAGAATTAGTTATAAAAGAGGATTGTTCTCAAATTTTTGAAGAGGTTTCTTATGACATTTTTTCGCCTGTGACTGATGAGCAGGATTTGAAGATTGCTTGTCTTTCTTTGCCAGATACAAAGGTTTTTTGTTCACCTATCTTTGATAAGTATGCAAATGAAGGAGATCAGATTTCTATATCAAATGATGTTGATTTGAGCAACAACCATCCTATATATGATAGCTATGGATCTGATCTTGAAGAGCCTTTTCTTTGCCTATCAAAGAATAACATCAAGTTGAAGTCAACCATTCAGTTTTCATAGTTGATGTCCTTTCTCCAGAATTCTGTCATGATTATGATTTGTTTCATCAAATTAATGGACAATATGATTGTGTTGAAAAATTTGTGGTTGAATATGATACTTTTCTAAAAGATTCAAAGGTTATGTCTATTGAGATTCCAAATGATAAAGAGCAAATTGCATATGGCAATGGTCCTAGATCAGATCAGGAACATCATGGAACTAATACAGGAAAGCAACTTTTCGACTTTAAACAACAAGAGTTTGTCATCATGGTTTGCAGCAATGAACATGAGCCGGTTGCAGTTCTCTTGTGGTATCTTTTGTTCTCCTTCCATGTTATTTGTTGTATACATAAAGATGGGTCAAGCAATTTGTTTCTTGAATTATTTTTCTGAAAATTTGTATATACCTGAGACATGTATTTGTAGCAGTTAGAGTAGGAGTATATAGGAGAATAAGCTCTTTATCTAAGCAAGTAGATTCTTTTAGTTATTGGTTGTTGAATAAACAGGCAGTCTACATGCATGCTACAAGTTTTCAGGCTATAGGTTTGTTGAAGAACAATTGCATAGGTTAGATGACTCCAAGCCCAATGCCAAAGGCAGCCAGATGACTCCATGCCCAATGCTAAAAGGTGACTTGAACTACTAAGTTCTTGGAAACCTCGCAGGGAGGTCTCCATCCCAGTTGGAGCTAGTTGTTAGCGATAAAAAATGAACTGGTATTTTTTTTTTAGAGTGTCCTCATTACTCTCTTTTTTTACTTGTCATTTTCTTAGGTCTTTTTGGACTGTGTCATAACTTTCAAACCCTTCATTAAGTTCCTGTTGATGGCTTTGTCCAAGGTTATGTTCTGACCTGCATTACAAAAACACAAAAAAATTGTTACTTAGCCTCAACCCTAGCTCTTGTGGCTTTTTATTTTCAAAACAAAAATATACAATTTTGTTGTAATTTTATCAAAATGTGGTGTGTGTACAAGCGATATAACCCTTAGCTATCCTAGCTATATCAAAAATCAATTGTGTTCCAAATCACAAGTCTATTTTTGTTCTATGCCAAGTTTTAAGTCTGTCAAGCGCATTCATACACAAAAGCCGAGCTCACATTTCTAGCCACTAGTGAAGTTCCAGATTCAAATTCACGAGTCAAACAACTAGTCGACACCAAAACTCAGTACTGAGCGTTGAACTCCTATCCTATTTGCTTCATCAACATGTGTCGATTATCAAATCCTGTAAGTGTATCATGTAAAGTTTGGCAAACACATACGCAGGTGTCAACTTTGCAAATAAGTGAGAGTCTCATTTTCACCAGCATGCCAAGTCGACAGCCAAGTGTAAGAACTAAGTTCATTTAATCGAAATTGCAGGCGTCTTATGATTGACGATATCTTGCTTTTGAAACATTTGACAGGTAAGAGATTCGCCAAGTATATCTACAGGACATTAGAGAAGGATTCATCACAATCTTCATATAAGATTTTGATTGCTAGATTAGATTGAAAAGGAGCCAGAAACAGAAGAATTTGCGCCGAGCTGCAAGGTTTGAGTTATACACCGACTAAATTTTTTTGCCAGGTACCCTATCGGTGATCTAAATGCCATGCGCCAAGGTGAAGATGTGTTGTGTAGGTGTTCTAAAGATGAAGGTGGCTTGAGCATCAAATTGAAAGCTACGAGTTTCAATAGAACACTAAGGAGTTTTCATTTTTTTTAAACGCATAGCGTAGATCATGTCCAAATTGAAAGATCTACGAGTATGCAGTCATATATCCCGGGAATATATCTTATTCGTGAAGCTTAGATTCTGAACCTTATCAAGGAGATTGGTTTTCCCACTTACAAAATCTTGTGTGTTGGAGTAGTTAATGGCCGAAATATTTGGGATAATGATTTAGTTGTTTCATTGAGTGTTTTGAAACCCATGAGAGCATAGTTGGGAAAGGTTTTGAGCAACATCGCCATGCTTTCAGTTGTTCCTCCCAGGTGTAGTTTCACTAGCAGCGAAATTGGCTTGGACATCCACTTCTCCATAATTTGAGGAAACACCACGCTCCCTGTGATGGATATGATCAAGTGGTTGGACACCAACTATCACTACATTGTTTCTGAGTTAGGTCTAGAGGCCAAAATCGCTTACTCATCACACAAATCAGTGGAAGAATATAAGGAGGCTAAAGAGTTTTACATTCATACAGTTTCTGTGCTCGTAGGACATGTGTCATGCTTGCTCTTATCTAAACCTGCAAAGAGCATGGCAAAGACCATCAATCTCCTTTCTCTTCTTGATTCAATCCTTCCAATTTACAAACAATTTGTGGCTGAGTTTGTGGCAGCTGGGGCCACGTGGATTCAATTCGATGAATCATCTCTTGGTTATTCTCTTTACCCACAAACATAGGATCACAGTATCTTTGATGATGAAGTAGAGTCCATGGTGTGTTATTTCTTGGAGATTGGGACATGTAGTCCTGGAGGGGAAATCATATACTTAATGAGAAGAAAATGCAGGAGAAAATCAAATACATAGATAGAAATTACTTCCAGATTTCATGAACATTTTGTTTTAATGTTTGATTACATGCTCAGGCCATGTTGCTGTTGAGATTGCTAATGGGCACTACCTTTCTTGTTTACGTGTTCTTTATTGGCAATTGCTAACACAGATAGAACTACTTTGAAAAAAACATTGCAGCACCTCATTTTTGGAGCATGAATGCATTTAGTCATATAAACACTCGACATTTGAATGAAATGTCTATTGGACTGATATAAATTAAAACTGTTGATGAAGGCAAGATCAGAAGAGTTTGATCATTTTTCTAGATGGTAGAGTATTACTCAACTATGGGGCATACATCTTCATATTTGCAGGCATATAATCATTATCAGGTTGAGCATTTCCAGGAAACAAAAGATACAGGTGCCAGGGAACTAGACAACTTAAACTCCTTGAGGCTAAAAATAAAAGAATCCCAACCTCTAGCTCAGAATCACTCAGGGTTAGAAACCCTAGAAGAATTGGCCACTTCAATAGAGAAGGAAACAAAACCTCCTACATAGCATATTGAGGTTTCCAACCTTGTAAAAGGAAGAGGAACATCACCAAAGGCACTCTAAACCTTCAACAAATCAGCAAGGTAATACATTTTTGCAATTTTGTAGTTTTGGACAAGCTTGAATTTCGGTGGTTTAGGTGGACCTGAAAAGTGTTCATTAACCACCGAAAGCAGAGCTTTTGGTAGTTAATACACCCAGAATTCCTCTGTGTTAGCCACCGAAACCTGTAACTGGAAAGAGAAAGTTAAATTTTGCACAGATCGAGGTTTTTCTGATCCAAATCATTTGAAAACACTCATGATGGATAGATGATGAATTATGTATTTAGTTTCAAGATCCATTTTTGGTACATAAGGATTAGAGAAGGTGGCCAAGTTGGTTTTGGCACCTATTTTGGTGGAAACAACTTGGATTTTTTGCACATCTCAGCAAATTCGAATTGTATCTTTTGGAAGAGTCATCACTCAGCCTTGGAAGGCTATTCTGCACTGCACAATGACTCTACATGATATGAAGACCATGAACTGTGGGATTGACCTCGTTTTGAGGATCATTCCTTATCTTTTGCAAACTGAATTTTGACTTTCTATCTTTAGCATATTTGATCCATGCTTTTAGGATCTCAAAACTATTTTGTAAAGCTATAAAGCTAAAGGTAGAAGATGAACTAAAGGTTCGATTTTGAGTTCTATATGCTATTGTTTTGTATGAAAGACACTTTCTTTAATATATCAGCCTGCAAGCTTCTTTCATTTGTTACTGTCAGACCTTCTTTCATCTTTGTCTATGCTTATGAGTGGAATTAGTTCTTTTGGCTAGTTTGTTGACCCATAATATATATGGTTTTATGTATGTTTTGGTTAACTAATTAGTTTTCTTATCCATTTGTTATACAAACCTATCTAACAATAACTCTTGAAGGCCTTGTGTTGCATGAGTATAGCTAAGACTGTCTTGAGAATACAATCCAGAGGTTAAGATATTCATCTTGATCCAAACCCACACCTATTATCAAGAAAATAGTTTCTAAAAAGATTAAGTTACCAGGCATCTCTGACTTACAGCCTAGGAGAGTTTCCTGGAGTGATAACAGGGTGCATAGAAAAGCATTGCTGCGGTGTGATTCCTGTGCAAAGTAAAGAGGCTAGAACGTTAAGAAATGAACAATAATTTCCAAAAGGAATGGGATACTGTAATAATAGCATGTTGAAGGCCCAAGAAGGCCGATATACATGAAATAATATTGTTTAATTGATCTTTAAGAAGGTCGATAGATACTGTAATAATAGCATGGTGTCATTAACCTCTCCTTTTTATGAATGGTTGTGTGGAATGAAATATTCATTTGGGTGAATAAGTGGAAAGGCTTATTGCTTGTTAGAAGAATGGAGCAAGAAATGCCCTGTAACCTGGGAAGGTTCATGCATAGTTTGGAGAGATTTAAAGCTCTGTGAAAGTCTCCCTATTGCAATGGAGAACTATAGATATATTGAAGGCCTGGTAAGACTTAGAAAATACCCAGAAGAAATCCCTCAACAACTAAGTCCTGAATCAGACTGATAACCTAGAAAAAAACCCAAGTTTTGAGCCTGAAGGAATCATAGTCGTTGGATCGACGCAATGAATAGATCTTGACCCTTCGCCAGAGTAGGATATGCGGCCTGGAGAGGTTGTATTCCGAGCCAATGATATTCATTGATCTATCAAAGGATTGAGCGGTGAGATGATCTCAACCGTTAGCTAGACTTGGTAGTCAGAGTGACGAGAATGTTGGCGTGGCGACCAACACATATTTAAGGACAATACATGTTGGTACCTAATTTATCAAAGGGTTGAGGATGGGCCTCTGTTTCACTCAATCCTTTGGAAGGTCACCTTAATTATTGACCGTTGGGTTTGCAAGTGGGTATATCTCTACCATTAATCGGAGTGGTCGAGTGTGGGGTCGATAGGGGAATCCAACATAAGAGACCCCGAGAGGATATGTGGATCGTGTATCGGTGAAAAGAGGAGAAGAAATATCAATTGTTCATTGGAGGAGGGTTGTTAGAGGTCTATAGCAAGGGATGGTGATGTCACGTTGACAAGGATGACAACATGGTAGCTGACATGTCTCGAGAGGAGATGTGCATTGATAGTTGATTGGTCGATGGAACGAAAGTGATCCTATTAGGTGAGAAAGCCTCTAAGTCATTTCCCTAAATCTCAATCATTGATCATGGTGTGGTGATTAGATCTCCATCGTCCATTAGAGTGGTCTGTCAGAGTGGTTCAAGTCACCAGAATGAGTGCACTCTGATAGAAGGGACTCTGAGCAATGATCTAGACCGTTTATCAGAACGTGGGCTAGATTGAACCTTAGCCATAGATCGAAGGAATGGGTCTTGCTTGAGTAGAGAAAAAGGGTGAGTAATGCCATGGTGATGTCATGCTGACGAGGGGTGCCAACATGTCCCAAAGGTGGACATGTGTCAACCTGAAATTTGTAGAGAGGATTGGGCGTGTGCCCCTGTCTGTTTTAATTCCAGGGATAGGTGCCTTAATATTAACCATCATATCTATAGTTTGGAAAGATCTAGATCATTCTTCAGAGGGTTGCTGGTTAGAGTGAGTTGCGGAGAGGCACTCCGATGAGAGATCTCAAAGAGAGAGAAAGAGTCATCGATCAATCAGAGAGTTACCTCGGTTGATGATAGTTGTTGGATCTAGAGAGATTGGACTTCGAAGAGAGGTACTTTGAGGGTTGATCTTTACCATAGATCGATGAGAAGGAAAGATAAAATCCTAGCTGCTAATTTTTTTTATAAGCCTGCGAGTAGAGGAGGACACGTGCCAAAGAAGTGACCTCGACTAATGCGCAATAAACTGATGTCAATGTCTGAGTGGAGACCTTTATGCCCAATGATGATGTGTCACACATGGATTGGTCCATGTGCCAGGTAGGTGTTGTACAACGTGTCAAGGTGAATCGAGATTTTGAGACAGAACTCCATGTTAGGTTATGTCTACCATGTGTCATGTTAGGTGGTAGGCAGTGGCAAGGCCACGTGTAATGTTAGGTGGCAGCTGATGCATCCTATAGGATGACGCATGTCAACAATCAATTAGTTGACTGGACGAGAATTGGCCCATTTGGGCGGAAAGGCCTTTAAGGTGTTTCCTTCAATCTCAATTGTTGATAAAAGGAATAAGGACCAGATCTCCACCGTCCATCAAAGTGGGTTGTGAGTCCAGAGGAGATGCACTCTGACAGAATTACTCAGAGAGATGATCTAGACAATTGATCTAAGATGATATGCGATCAAACAATAGCCATCGATTTGGAAGGTCTGACATAGAAAGGGCTCGATAAACCACGTGGCAGGTGCCACATCAATGCCATTTCAGATGGCATCAATGATAGAGAGCCACATGGATTCCATGTGGCAATGAGGTGGATATGGTGATTGAGGACCTCGAAACTTTAAGGGGCCATAACATTTGATCCAGAGCTCGGATTTGAGCATGACGATAGTCTTTGGAAAGCTCTTGACGAGTAGAATATGATGGTTTCCTCGAGAATAAGTTTCAAGATGATTGAGGAAAAGTGAAATTTCGATACCCTATCCCTTAAAATGGTACTTAGGGGGGTTGGGTGTGTTACACTTATCTTCATGATTTGGTTTTTTCCAGCACTTGTATGTCTTGTTGACATGACATAAATTAAGGTTGAAATTGTTAAGGGTTTGAGTATTGATCTTGAAGAAGATAGGGTATATTTATTGCAATAATTATTGTTGGCATAAAGTACATTTTGGATTTGGTTTATGCTTGGTAAGATTGCACTAGAGGACAAAAAATTGTTGGCGCACATTCGATATCTTTTGTCGTGAATTGCCTTGTTGATTGAGACTGAAAAGGAGTGAAATCTTGTGTATTGTTTGCTATTATAAATTATATTTTAGATCATCCCTAACACTGATAATTCACAAGGATTAGGCTCGAGAAACATCTAGGAAAGATGTGAAATTTCTAAATTTGTGATTTCACGAAATTTCTACATTATGACAATAATTACACTTAGTTTTCTTACCTATGCTAACAAGTTGAAATTTTTTAAAAAGAAAGTCAATAAACACTGAAAAATAAACTTTACGACAACCACCTAGATCAAACGAGTTTTCCAAACAACTTGGAAAAATAGCCATATCAGAAAAAAAGGAAAACCACCTCTAAGAAAAGAATTAATGGCCTCCAAATAGTTCATTGTAACTCACCAAATAGTTCACTGTAAGTCACCGACATGAAAACTAACTTAAGCGAGCAATGTGAAAACAGTGAAAATTTAAGGATTAATAACTATAACAATAACTAAGGGGAGATGGAAAGCAGCAAGTCCTTGCCTTTAAGTAAGCAAGTAAGATAGTGCGAGCTATTTATGCAACAGATAACATAGTTGTTACCTTGACTTCTTTGCTATTTTTGTGAGCACAATAACTTTAGTTTATTGCTTCACATGATTCTAATTCTAGCAATTGATCCACTTGACTAAGAATTAGTTATCGATCCTCAATCAAATTGCACATTAAAATTTAGAGATTTCTCAATTTTCTTGATTGCAATATTCTAAACTCCAAGGCCTAGATCTTAAGAGAAATGAACAAAAATCTTATACCAACTTACCTAGTATGGTAAGAAAAGCTAAGCCATATTGGCAATAAACCCCCTTAGAAGCAACTCTATTACAATAGTGTCGTCATGGAGACAGGTAACGATGGTGTCTTGTCTCTATTGCATTGATGGTAGGGGTCTCATCTAGATCTGTCTCCACCGTAGAAAGTGATGTTGCGAGCAATGGGAATCATTGTGATCTCTAGGCCTGTAGTTGTGGCACATTAACTGCGCAGGTGGCATAATAGAAATAGGTAGTCGTGAGAAAAATGTCCTCATTTAGAGCAGACATTGTACTAGACTATGGGTCTGCCTTGCTGGTCACATGCAATAGCTCTATTATGCACAATAATCTAATCTATTCTTATCATTCCATTGTTGTTTTTGTGAGCCTGGGGTCGACAATCTCCTCTCTGCTAGTTGTGGCTATTGTTCTACATGATTGCAGCTTGGAAGAACTCTTGGAAATGTTATAGTAATTCTTAGTGGTGCCTTCCACGTCGGTAGAACTCCTAAAATGTTGAAGTAATTATTATTTCCCCTCAAAGTGGATGGTGATGCACATAAATGGGGGAGATGGCATTGAACATTATGGAAATTTGTTTCACATTGGAGTTCTACCGACGTGGAAGGCACCACTAAGAATTACTANGGAAATTTGTTTCACATTGGAGTTGGAAGAATAGACCTATACTTGGGTGTTTCTCAGTTTGCAGGTGGGCTTGATCAAGTCTAGGGAAATTGTTGATCATGAGCTCGACCCACAATGTTTTCTATCGATGTTCCTATTTGCTAACGAATATTGTATTTAGGTTCTTAGCATCAAGAAACTTGACAAAGTTGGGTAGAGTAAGATATGGGAATATCCAAGTCCATGCGCATAGCCCATTGATGGAGGTAAGTTACTTATGATTATGGCTATTGATATGGAACCAAGTTATGTTGTTAAGTATGAGTTTATATTTTGTGATGGTGTTGTCACTATAGGAAGGTATGCTATGGAGTTTGTTGCATAGTTACCAAATTCCACTTTATTGGTAAAAACAATTAGAAAATTCCTTGATTTGTTCGATTTGTTTGGGTCAGGTGAATTGTTGGTCAAATTCGATTCGTGAGGTGGTTTTTTGGAATCTTCGATATAATAGAAATGACATCAAAATCCTCAAGTACAACTGTAACAACTGTAATATGTCCCTCCTCGAGAGAAATATCAACTAACATTTCTATGTTTGTAGTTTCCATTGTCATTATTCAGATCAATAAGTTAGTTTGTTGTTGTTCAGTGTACTTCTTCTAAACATCCTCAAGTGGAATTGAACCAACCAAACAAGAGTTGTTATTACATACATAATATGAATATACAGGGGGTGAGGTGGTGGTTCTATCAATAGCCGTCAAGAGGGAAAACACACGAATATGTCATGTATTTGCTTGATGAGTGCATAAAGGATATCTGCCAGGTGGACCACAGGTGTCTAGATCTCCCAATCAACCTTACCTAATCGTCTCTTCTTGACTTGATAATGTCCTAGGTAAGGAGAGGTTAGGTAGGGCCCCTTCCCGTGAATCCACCTGCTCCTTGAATAGAAGGATGGATGAATTTCTATCATTGTTTTCTGCAACCCTAATAGAGATGCAAATCTAGCCTATAAAGGAACCAATAAGTTTCTATCATAGTTTTTTGTGACCGTAATAGAGATGTAAATCTATCTTATAAAGGAATCAATCCATGAATATGGTCTTTGTCATAGTTACCAAATTAAGTCGTATTGGTAAAACAAAATCGTCAATGTGTTCAATTCAACTGAATTGGTAGTCAAATTCAATTTGATTTGTGAGGTAGTTTTTTGGATCCTTGATGCTATAGAAATGGCATGGAAATCCTCAATAACATCTCTAGAAACCATAATATCTCCCTCCTCGAGAGAAATAACAATTGACATTTCTATGTATGTAGTTTTCATCGTCGTTATTTAGATCAATGTGTTAGTTTATTGTTGTTCACTGCACTTCCTATAAACCTCCTTGATTGAAATTGAACCAACCAAACAAGAGTTTCTATTACATAAGTAATATGACTATACATAGGGTGAGGTGGTGGTTCTATCAATAATCATCAAGAGGGAAAATGGACATAGATGTCGTGTATTTTCTCGATGAGTGCATAAAGGATATCTCCCAAGTGGACAACAGGTGTCTAGATCCCCCAATCAACCATACTTATTCGTCTATTCTTGATTTGATGATGTCCCAAGTAAGAAGAGGTTAGGTAGGGCCCCTTCTCATGAATCCACCGAATCCTCGAATGGAAGGACAAATGAATTTCTATCATCATTTTTTGTAACCCTAATAGAGATGCAAATCTGGACTATAAAGGAACCAATGAATTTCTATCATAGTTTTTTGTAACCCTAATAGAAATGCAAATATGGCCTATAAAGGAACTCTTCCATGAATATGGTCTTTGTATGATGATACATCATTTGGCAATGCGTTTATAACCATTATTGTTTTTTAAGAAACTAAATGGGACATATGTAGCATTGGGCATAACAATAGTATTGTAGTAGATAAGGGGAAGTCAAAATAATTTCTAGAGCATACAATTCTTCTGGATATTTTGATTTTGAGAAGATAGGGTAAATATTAGTGAATTTTGATTAAATATATTGACAAATTTTGCCCAATTTTTTTCAAATTGAAAAATTTTCAATCAATTTTTTTTTTTCTGTATCGAATTGAATTCGAATTCGAACTTGGTAACTATGTTTTGTTGATTATTCAAGCTTCATCACAGTGTATAACAAGGTTGTGGTCACAAAGGTCATGTAGAAGGTGTAAAGGAGGTTGTGGTAGGTCCACCTTCAATTTCAAATGTCAGAGTATAGATTAGGCTAAAAACATGTTAGAGTTTAGAGTTTAGGTGATAAAAGAATCCATAAAAAAAATGCTAAAAAGTAATGTTTTCAAGCACAACATTATTAATGTATCTCTCAGTCTTGAGCATTAAGTGTTTTGACTTGAAACATAGCATATGCCATGAAAAATTCACATAACTACCTTGCCATTTCAAATTTGAAACATAACATATGCCATGAAAAATTGACATAACGTTGATATGAGGTCAAATAAAAGGAAAATAATTTGATTGGGTTATAGAAATCACTTTATACATATTCTATAAAAAAAACCTAAAGTAAAGTATTGATGAACATTTTGATTTACATGCTAAATAATCTAAATCATAGCAAACCATTTGTTGGAAATATTGTTGTCATTGACGTCAAAGATAGGGGGAGCTTACAAAATGTCCAAGATAAGTATTAAAATCCTACAAGATGTCCAAAATAAATATTACAAGCCTGCATATGTCCAAGATAAAGATTGGATAATCTATCTTTGAAGAAATTTGTACCCTACATACCTAACTCAAATGAGAGCACAAGTTATATGGTTGGAAATATTATTATGAGATATTTCCAATGGTATATGGCATTCCCTCTAACTCGCTAGGAATGAGGAGATATGAATTTTTCCGTCCAACAACCCAACCAGAAAATTCAGGTCGGCTCAATCAGTTTTTATAGGTTGCCCCGAAAAGTGGGGAGAAAATTACAATAAATATTGGATGGATTTTCGCATTTGTTGAGCAACCAAACAAGACATCAAGTTTGAGGTGTGCTAAAGATGTTAGGATGTCTCTTTGGGATCTAGAGGTGTGTAAGATAAGTCTAAGGGACTTTCTTTGGGTCTTTCTTATTCTCAAGGTATGCCATACGATTGTGATGTTGTCATGAGGTTGTTATGTTGTTGTGTGCACTATTATGAGGTTGTGATGTTGTCATGAGGTTGTGATGTTGTTGTGAGTGGATGTTGTTGTCAATGGATGTTTCCGTGAATTGATGTTGTCATTAGTGGATCTTTTCGTCAGTGATTACATTCTGGGAATGATGTTATGAGGCTTGCTAGGGTTTGAAGGATTGTCTATGGAATGAATCATGCAGGTGAAGGCATGAGAATTTTGTGTATGAAAATATTGGATTGGTGTCTACACATATCTTGTTGAGTTGGTGCCTACAGTAGGTTGGTGCCCACAGGTGTTGTTGGGTTCGTACTCAGTTGAGGAGATTGGTGTCTCCAGTAGAATGGTGCCTACATATTGTTGAGTTGGTGCTTAGTTAAGGAGATTGGTGTCTCCAATAGGTTGGTGCCTACAATATTTGTATCAATATATTGGTGCCTACATGAATTTATAAAGATAAGTTTTATGGTTTTCTCTGGATTGAGTTTCCATGTTAAACTATGTGCATTATGATTTGAGTTTATATGTGATTATTGTTTCTCAACTAATGAATGATTGAATTATTGACGAATGATTAAATAAAGTAAAGAATATCTTATATTGATTCACCCCACCTCAATATAAGTATAACTTCAACAACATTTACTATAATCCATGTATGTATCTTGAAAGAGAACCATTTAATATAATCCATGTAGCTTAAAAGAGAGGGACTAATAACTAAGCCAAAATACTATCATTCATGTATCATCCTTGTAGCTTGAAAGATAAGGAGCAATAACTAAGCCAAAATAACATAGAACCAATATTGAACCAACCTGATAAATATTATTAATCCTAAGATAACACGTGTTATATCCAACACTATTGACATAGATAGATAACAACATAGCATTGTAACCTATTGTGGATAGTTGCTTAACATAGTAACAAACAAAGTATAACTATATTGTGTATCCAATAATAAAAGAAAAATTACTAAGAACTTCTCATTCTTCTTATAAGTTTTAATTTTTGTTTTTAACTAATTAATGAATATTTTTTCATTATTCCAAAATTATAACAATTGTTGCGTGGAAGCTTAGTCCCTACCAAGTAGATTTGGAAATGGAGATGATAGGTGGCACCTTATAATTATTGATGATGATGATTATTGGAAGATGGGGAGAGACAAGGAATATTGTTAAAAAAACAAAAATTAACAATATGGTAAGTAAAGGACAATTAGAATAGATCTTTAAAAATAAGCATATGAAAGTTGAAATACATAAAATTAAATGAGAATTAAAAATATATATATATATTAAAAAGTTATGTTCAATTGCTTTTTAGAAATGAATGATACAAAATTTTTAAATATTAAAACCTATGTTGAAATTTCATTGAATACTAATTTAAGATATAACTTATATCTTAATTTAAAATTATTGAAAAAGAATCTACCCAGAAATACATGGCAGGAATAAAGTAATTAATATGAAATGGAATCTTCCCATAAAGTAATATGAAACGCAACATGTGAAGAAGATATATGATAATATAATCTCGCATAAATCGCGGTTTAATGCGTTTTAATGGGAGATGTCCTCGAGGTTTTCTCATATTAATGCCAATCTTTTCGAACCTATGTGGTGAGTTGTCACTAATCAAAGCATAATTAATGTGCATTGGGAAGGGTGCAAAGGTGGCGGGGATGGAAGGGAGTGATAAATGCTTTGAAAGTTTTTGTGAACCCGGGTAGAGTGAAGCTTGCGAGTTTGAGGAGTCCGGGGTGGAATTGTAGATCACAAAAGTTTTGGGTGCAATATGTATATCATAGAACACGGTGAATGAGAGTTCGATAGCGCCAACACGGGAACCCACGGCCATAAAATTGGATAAGTATGGAAAGGAACGACGGTCGGTCGGACTCCTGTAAATCACAGTTTAATGTGTGTTAATGGGAGATGTCCTCGAGGTTTTCGCTTATTAATGCCAATTGTTTTGAACCTATGTGTTGAGTTGTCACTAATAAAATCATAATTAATGTGCATTGGGAAGGGCACGAAGATGGCGGGGATGGAAGGGAGTGATAGATGCTTTGAAACTTTTGCAAACCCGGGTAGAGTGAAGCTTGCGAGTTCAAGGAGTCCGGGGTAGAATTGTAGATAACATAAGTTTTGGGTGCAAGATGTATATCATGAGGGGCATGAGAGTTTGATAGCACCAACCCCGGAAACTGCGGCCATAAAATTGACTAAGTATGGAAAGGACAACGGTCGGTCAGAATTGTGATGTGAGGATATATTTGGAGATGAGGATCTGTCAATCCGCTAACCCGAGAACTCGCGATCATAGAAATGCGACTAAGTATAGAATCAGAAAGGGATAATAGAGGGGAAGAAGACAAGGGGAAAAGGGGTAAGTATCTCACACAAAAACATCTATAGTTTTTTTATTAATGCCAATCTTTTCGAATCTGTGTGGTGAGTTGTCACTAGTAAAAGCATAATGAATGTGCATTGGGAAGGGTGCGAATGTGGCGAGGATGGAAGGGAGCGATAAATGGTTTGAAACTTTTGTTAACATAGACATAGTGAAGCTTGTGAGATCGAGGAGTCTGGGTTCGAATTGTAGATCACAAAAGTTTTGGGTAAAAGATGTATATGACGGAACACATGGCATAAGAGTTTGATAGCACTAACCTGGGGCCTCGCGGTTAGATAATTGGCTAAGTATTAAAAGGGACAACGGTCGGTTGGGCTCATGATGTGACGATATAGATGGAGATGATGATCTGTCAATCCGCCAACCCAGGAACCCGCAATCATAGAAATGCGACTAAGTATAGAACCATAAAGGGATAATAGAGGGGAAGAAGACAAGGGAAAAACGGGTAAGTATAGAGGAGGGAAAAGAAAGGGAGAAAAGAACATTTAGTCTTAGCTATGTAATATACTTGGAGCTCGAAAAAGTAAGGTTCAAGTTTAAAGAGAATTTGTTTATATTTATTTGAATAGTATTCATATTAATTTATCTTAATAGATTATTTGTGGTCCAAATGTAAACCATGTTCCAATTTGAAGGGTGTTTTCGGCTCGCAAATTTTTCTCAAAACCATAAGCAATAGACAAAAAAAGAATATATGACTTAACATTTTTATATGAAAGAAGTTGTAATATATGCACAATATTAAACAAGAAGATGACGTCAACACCTGAGTTTCCATGTTGAAATAGAGTCATTCATTGATTCTATTTCCAAGGCCCTGAAGAATGAAATCAGGACGGGCCTACCCATTTATTTCTTAAGTATAGGGTGGGTGCCACGGAACTATTTCCTATCACAAATTAATCTTCCATGTAAAATGTAAGGAGCGAAAGGTGCAGATGCCGCAATAGAGTCACTTTTATTTAAATGGAAGTACTGGGTAGGGAAAAAAAAACTTATTGTGCATTTTTAACTATGGATCAAAGAGCGTCTTAAATTCTTGTACAAAGAGGTTGAATTCATCTATCAACAGTTGTACAGGAAATTGAGTTAATTTAAAATAATAATAATAAATTAAAAAAAAACAATATTAAACATTGAAAAACAACATACAACAACCTCAAATATTTTATATTCAGATAAACTGGGTTACAAAATACAATTGAGATTATTTCCCAAAATAGCTCTCTTGGAATTTGTAAAATAATATATAGTTCAGTACATATTCTCTTAAATTTAAATGTGTTTTCCATAATGACTGGGATTGGAGCTCCCATGGACCATAAAGAAAAAATGTACAAGAATCAATATTGTAGAAAGAAGAAAGTCGGCGATGGAAGACAACAAGACCTGGCAAGAATAAAGAGAAAAATTTTAGTCCTCGGTTAAACCTTTCTATTTAAAGAGGTAGAGTAATTGGATGAAGACATTGAAAAATACAGAAGAATGTGATCAGTATGAACTTACTATGATGGTATCCCATGCCTTTTCATTTGCTCATTGATGTCTTTTTATGGCTTTCCTCAATAGTTATGGGAACCATCTCAAGCGTCCTTTGCCATTCATTGGTAATCTTTTCAACAAACTTTTTGAACCACTCCTCGATGTATCTCCTCATGGGCGCCACGTTGATTTCATGCCGGACTTTTATATTGAAGAATTCACTTTCCAAGTCCCTTAGATCAATAGAGAGGTTGTGCAATGCTTCTTCAATATCTTGGTTTTTAATCAAATAATCGACTAGCTAGTTTTTTCACGTCATCTTCACCATATTCAAGAATGCCATAGAAATTTTCAAATGACAGTATTTTATAGATCTCAACTTGATCATCAAATGCTTAGCTTCTTGAATAGTTTGTCTCTTCTAGATATGGCATGGCTACATTAGATTTTTATTCAACATTTCATACTTTGATAAGTGATAATTTCCCTCTATCATCGAAAACTTGGGTTTTAAGGTGCCTTCCTTGTAATGTTCCTGGTCATCCACATCTGAGACAACTTAGAGATGCCATTCAGGCCCAATTGAAAGATGAGGGAGTGGTTTTATGTGACGTCAACTTTGGGGGAAAAAAATATGTTAGCCAACAGAAGCCCAGAAAAAATATTCAAGTATCTTATGATTGGTATTCTCCCTGTATTCGATCGTTTGGTTGGTTGAAAGGCCTGCATGAAGATTTGTATGTTGAACTTCTTTGTTTTATTACTGAAAATTGGAAGGGACTTTCAAGTCACCTACAAAATGTTCCTTTGTTGAAGTATATAACTTCTTCAAACAACACAGATTTGGCAAGTGTATCAAATACTGCAGAACACACCAGAATTTATCTTTTGTCAGAGGATTCGCACATATCGTGGCTTACAAAATGGTCTGGAATATTTAGAAGTGACGCCAAATATTACTCCATGCATGAATTTACTCAGAAGGAAATTATAAATTTGGATCCTCACGAAGGTGAGAAATTGTATGGGTGGTTGAATCAACATCCTAAAATTACAAAACTTTCTATTTCAAAGTTTGTTGAGTGACTTCTAGATGTAGTAACAGAGTCGACAGACAGTTAGCTTCTATCTCAAAGTTTGTTGAGGGACTTTTGGATGTAGTAACAGACTCGACATACAATAACTTTCTATCACTACTGCACATTTTTTTTCACTATTTATATGCACACAATTACATCTGGGTTGAAGAGCTTACCACCCTTTGAAAGAATATTCCCCTAGTAGTTGAAGGTGGGTATATAATCAGGGAACAAGGCTCTCAAAAGTTTCTCATTCCTCCATCAATGAGTAAATAGGAAAAGTATTTAATGGGAAGGAATTCTGGAATGTGGAATTTGCAACACTTTCTGAAGATTACTTTATACTACCACCTTCTGCAGGAAGTTTGACGTATTCAGGTAATGATTTGGCTTTTGAAGATCACCTTTTACTACCACCTTTATGTAATGATTTTGTTTCATTCTTTAGAAGAAACCTTGATGTACTAGATATTCTAGAGATATTTCCATTGAATATCAATCTTCCTATTGTTTCCCATGCTTTGAATAAGGAGAGTGCATTTCTTCTGTTGCAGTAGATTCGATATTTGAAAAAAAACAGAATGTGCTCGATGCTTGAAGTATTAAATTGTCTGGTTCAAATAAATCGCCATCACCTCGCCGCAAGCGTCTCTCGAGTTGTTCATTAGAATCACAGGTCGATAAGCACAAAGTGCCTTCCTGGTCCTAGAGTGCTTCCATCCCCAGCTTGGGTTTGCACAGATGCTTTTATTGCTAGCTTTTTTCTTTCTCCTGGTGGTGGATCCTTCTATCCCAACTAACATGATGGAAATAAACTATCTCTAGGGAGTTTGATCACTTCCAGTGATCTTTAATAGTGTTACTAGTTGATTTAATATCATTATATAAGAGCTTACAATAAACGCTATATCGATTGGTTGTTGTCGTAGTTTACATTGTAGAGAGCCCGCTAGCCACTATTCTATAGCCAAACTATTGGTCCCAAACCATGTGAATTGTAGCCAATATCCGTATGCAACACAACCTGACCCACTAAAACCTGCACCTACATGCAATTGAACAATTGTAAAAGTAAATCAAGTCGTGATTCCACGCTCTAGGTAGCTTCAGCTTCAGACATCGACACTGGCAGTGACTCCAGGCTCCAGATAACTTCAGCTTCAGACATTGACACTGGTGGTGGAAATGGTAACA